>JAHPZR010023269.1:20000-29402 GCA_019787425.1 Platygyra sinensis
GCAAAACAACGAACTTTTCCTTGAAGTAAAAAAACACTAAATGTGGCAGCGCGCCATAGAAACTTTGATAAACAATTTTTTCGTCAAGCAAAGAGCATTTTACTGTTTGAATGAGTGATCTGTGTCAAATATAACCGGAGATATAATTTTTTCGACAAGGTCTACGGAACGCCGCTTCAGACAACAAACATCTCGCAAGCGACTTGCCGACGCGTCCGAAACACAGAACTTTTCCTTGATGTAAAAAATAACTAAACGTGGTGACGCACCATAGAAACTTTGTTAAACAATTTTTTCGTCAGGCAAAGAGCATTTTACCGTTTGAATGAATGATCTGGGTCAAATATAACCGGAGATATAATTTCTTCGACGAGGATCGTTCTTATGCTAAGAACGCTAAATTCTTGCCGACACGTGCCGAAACACAGATTTTCCCTGTAAAAAAAATTAAAGTTCACGTGTTAAAATAGGGACTGCAAGCGTCTGTTTCGATTTTTCCCCCATTTTTGGTACCTTATACTTACATGGATACTGGTGTGCATGACTTAAAAGTTGTAGTTTTTAAGGCTAATTTTAGCTGATTTAATGACATATGTAGCAAAGATCTATCAAATAGGCCTATATATGCTATGTTAAACACACACAATTTAAATATAACACTTCAACTTAAATATATGCTGACAGTAATAAATCCAGCCAGAATTGCCTCGAATGACTGGAAATCCTAGAAATGCTATGGTCTGTGCTATACCTTATCTTCAAAACGAGTTCTATGACCCCTGGCTATTTTATGTTTTTAATCTAATCTCATCAGCAGTCAAAGTTTTAAAAAAAATAATCTGTGCGTGGGAAGTTTTTGGGCGCGAATGCCCTAAAGTCACAGATGTGCTTTCCTGCTTATGTGACCAGCCATCTCTTCTATGGGAGAAATGCAGACCAGACACAAGAGAGCAGTTGAAATCAAGCTTAGTGCGGGTGTCTCAAAATCTAAGACCTAAGACCTAAGACCTAAGACCTAAGACCTAAGATCTAAGACCTAAGACCTAAGACCTAAGACCTAAGACCTAAGACCTAAGACCTAAGACCTAAGATCTAAGACCTACAGCACTGTAAGACCCCCCTAAATCTCAAAAACTAAGACCTACAGTACCGGACAGAAAAAACCTAACAGAAAAATCAACACGGAACGCATTCTTGGAGCGTTCCGATTAGCGTTCCTTTGGCATTCCCTTTCCGTTCCCCTAATATTCTGGAACGCAAAACAGAACGCATTCTAAAGAAAATTTCAGAACGCGAAGGAATGCAGGAGCATGTTCTGAATTTTCTTTAGAATTTTCAGTAGAACGCGTTCTCGTTATTTCCGCCCTGAAGACGAGCTTTCCGAAAAGAGCGAGCGAAAGCCAAAAAATAAACCATATGCGCAGTAACCACAGACACAAGATCAGATTTCACGACATCGTTTCTTCAAAGTTAAATACATGGAGGGTCAAAATATTAAAAAAAGTATAACAACAAAAAGAACTCAATTGGATGTGTAAAACTGCTCAGAAAACAAGAAATTATTAGTATGCTTTTCGGCGTGACAAAATGACTCCAGCGGAAGTCAAGAAATTGAATATTCGAAACTGAGTTAATTATCAACTTCGAAGGACAAAACAAAACCAGATACATCAGAATCAGCGGCTCATTCTTGTACTAAAACGGCTTACATTAAAAAAAAACACAGAAAATAAAAGCGAAAGACACAATCGCCATGTACATGTAAAAATCAATCTAAAAGCAAGGGATAAAAAATTTAATCGCCGGGCGACGAAATATTTAAAGTGCTGCGAAAGAAAGATAGAAGTTGGAAATCAAAAAGACCATAAAAACAAGGGCATTATTTTGACATAAATAGTATTTCAACTGTGCTAAATTAGTGCCCATTTACAGAAGTCGCCATATATTAAATGTGCAGAAATCCAGCGTGCAAATGAAAACACTATTCCCTTTTAATTTCTAAAATTATTCACAACTAAGGTAACCAAATGAAAGAAATGTGACAAGAAGTTCAATAAAAATAAACTTTCATTCACGATGAAGGGAAAAAACTTTCTGAAAGCAAATAAATGACCAAGTTTTGCAAATGTGCTTCCCTGCATGACTGCATGTTCAAATTATATTCTTCGCGCTAATTAAAGCAAAAGCTTGAGTTTTTGCCGCCAACTTTTCAGTCAGTTTATCGGCCATGGCTTTACCAATAGTTCCAAAAGTCGAATTCATCTTTGAAATAATGTTGTACATGTACATTACTATTTTTCTTTACGGAAGTCCAGGAAGCTGCTTTAAATCCTGCCTATAAATCTTCGGTCGGTAACCAAAACTCACTTGAAAACTAGTGCACCGATCGTAGGAAAAAGTTTGATGACTCAGTACACCTTGATCTTCCATTCTGAAGTAGTTTATTTGGCCCCAGCGCGCTATGATTATGCAAAGTACGAAATCTGAAACTTAAACTTGATGTAATTGACAAAGAAATGAAGAAAAACGATGAACTTGCTTTGATAGAACTTCAAAGAATTTTGTTAGCACGCTGTAATAACATTACAGTCTGCACGAACCATAACTGAGTTCTCAATGGAACGCGTTCTCGTTCAGAACGCACTCCAGCTCACCAGAAATTTTGGGGTTCCTTTGGCATTCTCGCAGCGTTCTATTTCGGGTTCTATTTGCGTTCCAGTAACGCCTTCCGTGTTAGGTTGCTTCTGTCCCGTACTGTAAGACCCCCTCTGAATCTCAAAAACTAAGCCCTAAGACCCCCTCTGAATCTCAAAAACTAAGACCTAAGACCCCCTCCAAATCTCAAAAACTAAGACCTATTTTTCTTTGAATCAGCAATGGTGTGAGTTGGAAAGAAACAAATTGTTTGGTTTTGGAGCATGGCCTTTCTCCCGTTCGGATAGCAGAGCTAAAAATAACGCTCATCAATCGACAGTCGACCGGTGAATTTTATCCGCTTCGAGAATAAAAAAGTGAAATGTGAGTTAATGCATCAGTATAACTTACATTTAGTTTTACGCCAGTGAAGCCATTAAAATTTAGTTGAAGTATAGACAAGTTCAGCATGACATTTACGGTAGATGGAAACAGCAAACATTATCTCAGTCATGTCAGTGGTTACCTTTTATTTTGTGTTTATTAGTTTCTGCTTAATCTTTACCACCATTTTTGTTGATACGCGACTTTAGAAAACAAAACACTCGCGCAAACATTTCCAAAATTTCCCTCAGTCTTGCATGTTATCGACAGATTGGATCAAAATTCATCAATCACAGCCCTCTAGCATGACCTAAAGAAGGTCTGACGGTCACACTAGTGGCTGTGATTGGTGGATTTCGATCCGATCTGTCGATAACACGCAAGACTGATGGAAATTTTGGAAACGTTTCCGCGGGTGTTTTGTTTTCCAAAGTCGCGTATCAACGAAACCAGTGGTTTTTTTTTTAATTGTCATTTTATTATACTTACACAACACAACCAAATATTACAATACGAAAACGCTACATGTAACTAAGTTACATTGAATACCTAAAAGCAAAATACAAAATATAACAATATATTCCTGATAACACTACACTATCACTAACAATCCATTTCACATTACAATATTTTGTATTTACATTACATTTTAACAAATAAGCTGAAATTAACTAAATTGAAAATTCACCCATTTCACCCTCAAAAATTCCATCTTTTCATCTTTTTATTGATGCGTCTAATATAATTTTCCGTTTCATGTTTAATTAAAAATTTTAGCTACAAAACCATTGATATTTGGATGAATCTGGTTTCTTCTACAATCCCACAAATAGATTCTTGCAACAAGAAGAAAATAGTTAAGCAAGGGGCAAGATCTTGAAAGCACACCAACTATAACGTCTTGCTGAGTAAGATTAATTGTCTTTTGAGTATTAGAGAACCAAAACAATTCAAAATCTCCCCAGAAAGCTTTAGAATAGGAGCAACCATATAAGAGATGATTCAACATTTCTGGATATGATTTGCAGAAAGTACATAGGTCATGTTGGCTATAACCTATTTTAAAAAGTTTGGAATTTGTATATAAGATAGAGTTTAAGTGCACCTAACACCAAAAACTTTTTCTCGTTAAAATAATAAAGCTTATTTTGGGGTGTAATTTGGGGAGTAAATTTTTTTGATTTGGTTAAATCCTTGAGTTTTTATGCCCTGTCAAAGTACGTCCAAATGCCGCCATTTTGGTTCGCGACTGAGTTTAACGGGGCATGGGTCGAGGGCCAGATGTGACATCAATCCAAAACACGATGATTCTGTACTTCACATATTTACTTGTTTTTGTGGGAAAGGCTGAGAAAGTAGTTCGAGAAATTGCCAGCCAGGAGCATTGTAAGGGGGATGTAGCTTCTCAACAAACTTGCACAAGGTATTACTCTTCATGTCATACTGACTTTATTTAGAGATGATCGACTTGAAGCCAAGAAACGTAGAAAGCGATGGGTCGATTTCGTGAAAGCGAAACGAGAGCTGTCTAGGAGTTGATCTGTTCTATGAATTTCAAACAAGATGATTTCGTTCGATGTCTCGATTTTTAGGAAGAGGAGGAGATTTTGCTGAGACCATGGCTTAAGCAAGACGAATTTGGTAAAATCCGCTTCTCAGATCTATCGATTCATAGCATTAGAATAGCATTAGCTCATGTTTGCAGATGTTTGGAGGGAGGCGACGCTACATTTATTTCCACATTGCACGTAAAGAATACAAACACAGTGTCAAGACAGATAATCAGTTGATCTAAATCATGAACGCATTAGTTAAATAATTCTAAGAAAGTGAATGGTCTTGAATGTTATTTCAAAGGTATATAATTATTATGCAAGATAGACAGGATAGAAGGTGCGAAAATATTGTAAAAACGCGTCACACGCTACGAATTATCTTATTACTCTATGGCTTCTACATATCTTTGCCGCCGAGTCTGTCCTTCAGAGCTTGTTCGAATTCTTTAGTAGCTTCTACCTCTTGGTATTTGGTTGTCTTTTCTTAGTTGGCCAGAGGCTGGGCGGCTGGGTGCTTGGCAAAAGACTAGCAAATAAATCAGCTTAGTTGTCGTCGAGTGAAGTCCTATTTCATGTCTTCAGCAATGTAATAAATTTCGGGGGCTTCTGAGTCAACATTCATTTTGGAATCCGACGAAGTAGAAGACATTGTTACTAAAAACAGAAATCTGTTGACTGTGGAGTCCCAGCGAAAAAACTTGTGCGTCAAAATTGCTACTGCACTCGTAGAAAATAGAAGACCTGACTGGGACAGCCGAAGCGTTCGTTCTTGATTTGACGTCACAGCTTACACTCTCCCCAGATTCCCCATGCGTGGTCGTGAACCATTGGAAACTTGGTTTTGACGGGGCATAAAAATTTGAGGATTTAACCACATCAAAAAAATTTTTGCCAAATTACTCCACAAAATAAGCCTTATTATTTTAGCGAAAAAAAATTTTTGGTGTTAGGTGCACTTTAAGTACTTTGTATTGAAATGCTCTCACATAAGGTTCTAGAGTAACTTTATGAGGAAGTATGAATAACTGTTTTAATTGATCAAGTGAAGAGTTAAACTCCTTTTGTAATTTACTAGCTGCATTTGGTAATTTTTGCTTATCAAAAGGGAACAATATTGTTTTGATTTCTTTTCTATTACATCAAAATCCTGATTATCAATAGTCAAGATGGGGGACGTAGTTGATGGAGTGGCAGTGATTATATTATTTCTTAGATAGTTTGGCACCGAATAGCGAAGCCCAGTCCATACTAAAAAAGTTGTTTTTCAAATCTTTTTCCCGATTACATCAAAGGACTCAGTATTGTTCAAGTTAAACTAGTAATAGTTCTCACTAAATCTGCCCCCCCCGCTTCTATTTTATCCCTAAAGGATATAAAATTCTTATAAAATTTCACTGCGTATAAGGAATCTTTTATTTATTGTATGAACTAAAATTTTATATTTTTTGTAAACTATATCACTCATACTCTTCAAGTAACTTAGGCATGGTATCATAAATTTTAATTACCTAAACCAACACATTCTGTCTAGCTCATTCTATCACATGATATTCTTTACACAATACTCTCGCGAAGTACATTCTGGAAAAAAAAGTATCAAACCACTCTGTTGTTCTAGTTTGATACTGAAACCATTTGTCTTGATATACGAGGACTCTTTGAGCAAATGTATCTTGAAAGCAGTACGGAAGTTGAGATTTTTATCCGAGGCGTAAACAGAAGAATTGCGTTACAGTCGCCATATATGCAAATTAGAGTCAAGCTTTTTGTCCTCAATGAAAACGCTGCAAAACATTTACATTTACATTTGGATCCCTGCCAGTCAAGTATATTCGTGGTTTTTATATACAGTTTATTATGTAAATTATGTCGACTGGGGGACTGCTGTAGCAGCATTTAAGAATTCCAAAAAGTGGGCCGGGTAGCGATCCAAATAAACGTGATCTTTATACGTGTTGTGTTTGGGTCGAATCTGTCGACCCCGTTGCTGATTTGTGTCCGACAAATCAACTTCTGTACCAAACAGTTCAATCTGGCACTGCTGAATAGCCTTTGAATTCAAGATATATGAAGAAATCGCTGTTATGACAGATACTCGCTTCAAAATATATTTTGGCAAATATCTTCCTCTCCTCCTCGTGGAGCAATCTTCCTCGATCTCTTCCTCGTGTTCGTAGGTGCAAGAATTACCCATGTAGCATTGCCTTGCGAGCTGACTGAAAAATTAACCGGGACCACCGTGCGCGCCTAGTATCTTCAAATCGGGATTGATTCGCATACTACACCAATATTTCACACATTCTATATACGTATACGCGGGGGAGACTACAATGCCTCCTCGGGTTTTGGCCTCTGGGCCAAAACCCTGCGGGGGCAGTAACAGATCACTTACATAAAAAAGTCTGAGTTGAAATAATTTTTATAAAAGACCGGAGAGCCATTGACGCGAATTTCTTTCTTATTGTTCCAAATTATATTGTTCCAGTCCTTATTTGAGGTGAAGTCTTCACAAAACTCAGACCACCACTGCAAAAGTTCAGTAGAGAATTGAGAATGGATTGAGAAATCTTTAACATCAAAATTACAGTCAAATAGGAAAAGTCCTCCATATTTCACTAGAAGATGACTCAAATAGCCTTTCCAGGTTCCTCTATTTGAACTAAAAATTCTCTTTAAAGGGACACAGTCAGCTGGTGCACATGCGCATTACATACCATTTCATAGCTAATTTGCATATAACGGAGACACGATAAATACTGTTTTTAACCAGAGATGATAAAAATAATCTCATAGGATGAGCAACAGGACACTCAAAAACAGGTTTTTCAGTAAACGATTGAAACTCAAGCAAAACACTGCGAAAAATGATGCGGATTTCTAGATGAACTATGATTTCAGGTTGAGGTAAACTTTTTTCAAAGTGAGAAAAACTAGTGTCCAAGTCAGCGCTGTCACATAGGTGACTGTGTCCCTTTAACCAAGCTAGCTTTAAAGATTTGATCATGCATTCAAGATCAACCATTTTTAAACCCCCATTCTCATAGTCATTTATGGTTGACAATCTAGTAACGTTATCAGTACTTTTCCACAAAAACTTATAGAGAACTTGATTTAATTCTGTAACTACTACCTCTGGGGTAGGTATTAATGAAAATAAATAGACCATTTTGGGAATTACAAGAGCTTTGATAATTGTCACCTTTTAGTACAAAAATAGGCCTCTGGATGACCAGATGTTCATAAGTTTTTTAATTTTGTCTAGATTTTCTAGAAAATTCTTTTCTCATAGCAATTTTTTCACTCCAAGTGCTTTGATAGTCATCAGGCCATTTAAGACCCAAGGGCAGCGCTCCAAGCTGCGACCATTTTGGTTGTCATGGCGAGTGGAAAAAATTTTTGGCGACCGAAATTCTGGTGAAAGTCGCCAATTGGCGACCAACAGATTAACAGAGAAAATTACTTGAAAAATCATCAATAATAGGACAAATTTAATCAATGGTACAAGCGGCAGCATCACCTGTCATTCTCTTTTCCCCTCTCGCCATTCAGAAACTCGACATGAATTCGTAAACTTACTGTAGCAAAGTAAAGTATTGAAAACGTGCGTTTGGCGAATTAATCCTTCATGTAATATGTCATTAAGTGTCCCCCCATTCACATTTTTTTTGGTGACGTGTTCTCCCCTTCACAATTCTGTTTTTTTGGCGACTGAATTTTTTTATGGCAACCATTTTACCGTTAAAGGTCGCCAGAAGGCGATTTTGAGTGAGCTTGGAGTGCTGAAGGGTTTTGTTTTGTTGTTTCTTAAAGTCCCAATCCACATTCCTTCCATTTTGGTACACTTAATTCTTAGCCCAGATGCATTTTTATAAACTTCTAATAAATCAAGAAGTAACTCTAACGAGTTAATGTCTGAGAGTGTTGCAGTCTTATCATCAGCATATTGAAGCAGTTTTGTTTCCTCTTTTCCTATATTAATGCCAATTATTGCGGTGGTAATCGGATCAGACAGTGCAAAAATCCGCAGGAAAAAAACATCTCCATTTATTCACAACTAAATTTTAATGGTTTCGCTGGCATAAAACTAAATGACTTGTAAGTACTGATGAATTAACTCACATTTCACTTCTTTATTCCCGAAGCGGATAAAATTCACCGGCCACATCGCCGGTTGATGTGCGTAATCTGCGATATTTTTAACGCAGCTATCTGAATGAGAGAAAGCCCATTCACTAAACCCAAACAATTTGTTTGCTTTCCAACACTCTAGTAAGGTTTAAGAGGATTGGCTGAGAAAACAATAGAATAAACAACAGAAACAATGGCCCTAGTCCTAAAAACAATAGAGGTGGATGAGTCCGGGAGCAAATAAAATTAGAGGTTCCGAAGAGCTGTGTGGCTACTGTACACCACTGCTGATTCAAAGAAAAATAGGTCTTGTAAGTTTTTGAGATTTGAAGGGGGTCTTAGGTCTTAGTTTTTGAGATTTGGAGGGGGTCTTAAGCAGCCTTCACACGGCAAACTTTAGTTGGCAAACTCGTGTTGAAAAACTTCAAAAAGTTGGCAAATTCGTACCTTCACAAGTCAAACTCGGGGCAAATAACAAACACGGCAATTTCCAACATGGCCGCTTTTTAGTGCAGTTTTAATCACCTACAACAGTGAAACAGAGGATAAGAAGGGAAGAACCAGAAAGCGGTGGAGAATTAGAAAGGTTTGGACGAAACCAAGTTTGTCCACGTGCTCCTCTGTTTTGTTTTGTTTGTTTTTAATATCTTTGTATGCTATAGATGAAACGTCCCGAACAGCCGGACAATTGTGAACCTCT
>JAHPZR010023270.1:0-18170 GCA_019787425.1 Platygyra sinensis
AAATATGCAAGTATTTCTCGCAATTAATTTCTTTAATCATTCTAATTGTTCATCCAGTACGGCACTGCGGTAGCAGTAGTTTAACTAACTTAAACTTAATTATTCATCGACTACGGCCGTGCGGTAGCAGTCGTTTAACTCACTGACTTCATTGAACACTGGATTTGCTCCAGTGGTTCGACTGCATGATAAACACACTCGTTCAGTTCTGTTCGGTAACGCTGCCGACTGAACCTTCAGTTCGATATGCTAGATTTGAACACTGGAATTGCTCTAGTGGTTCGACTGATGAACACACTCTTTCAAAAAAACGCTGCCCGATGGAACTTTCAGTTCGATATAGGTAACCAGAGAAGGAATAGACTGTTTGTTCAGAACACGCTCGTTCAATTCTGTGGTGAACACGCTGGTTCGGTTTCGTGTCGATTTTGTGTCTTGGATTTGCTCTTGTCTAACAGTTTTCCTCGATATTCGAATTAGAAGAAGAGTTTTATAAAGAACACGCTGCCCGATTGAACTTTCATTTCGATAAAGTGAGAGAAGAAAGCAGGCTAGTTCGATATGTTCTGAGACTGTGAAATTGTTCACGGTTGGATAAACACAACAGCAAAGAAAACACTCACCTTCCACGAGACAAGTCTAGATGTAACACGCCTCCTGATTAGTCGGGCGAGGCCGACTTTAAATTTACCCTGCATTTCTCCACAAAACTCAGTCACGTGCAATGGGGAATACCGCAGACCTGTTATAAAGGCTCAACCGTCGAAGTCGGTGGCGGATTGCGATAGCACGTCGAATATCTTAACCAGGGCCTTTTTCCGCCCTGAACTTAACAACTGGTGTAATCTTTTCTACGCTCAAACCAGAAGCTTATCACCAGACATAGAGAGCCACACACCGTTCGCGGTAGATCCACTCAAAAAGATGGCGTGTGTAATGAGCATATATTTCGAAACGGGTCGTTCTGCGAACTCAAAATAGCAAAAGAATCAAATGATTTATCGGATTTAGCGAAGGTCTTACCAGAATCATACCAGAAATCAAATGAGTTCTCAGTGAACAGAAAATGTAGACAGAATGTTGCTACAGACGAGAGAAGAACATTTACTGATAAAGACAAGGTGCGTCGTATTCAAACTCTAGGAAACGACAACAAAGATGCCATGTTGGACTGCGAAAGTGGCTTTCATCAGAGTGGGGATAAACGTAAGCTTAATTGTCATAAGCTTAGGTCTAGTTATGTAACGTCTATCATGATTACTAAGCTTACATTCGCTATGTTTTTGCTCAAACTGAGTACATTATCCGCTGCTATTTTTCTCTTTGTTTTATTAGTTGCGACAATCGGAGAACACTCTTCCTACGCGTTAATGTGGCATTTCTAAACGTTGTCTTGTAACTGCGGTGTATTCATAATCAGCTGAGTAGAACAATAAGTAGTGTGGTTCACTAATAGTTATCATGCACGGTGGGTAAAATTTTGCTGGTTGAAAATAAAAGATGAAAATTCGCTTAAACTTGCATATTTCTGTATACAGTCGAACCTCAGATTGCGGCAACCTCTCATAAGCGACCGCCTCTCCTCTCCTTTTAGGGTAAATATTAAAAATATTTATTTTGGAACGCACAAACAGTTTCAAAACAGCACAACGTTGCGGATTGCAAATAACGATCTCGCTATTTCACGTGGCCGCTTAACACCCTGAGGAAGGCAGTAATGCAGAAACGTCGGTTGATTTACACTGCCATTAAGCGTCCGTTTTTAAAAATATTTTTAACATTTACTTGTAGTATAAAAGACGCTCTATACCTTTTAGAGTACTGGCCCAAAACATATATCACGGTGTGTTCAACCTTGGTACCAGGGTCTTTTCCCTTCCCACGCCATCGAAAAGGCCCTAGGAATGAGGTTGACAGTGTGTTGTTTAGAAGTGCTACCTCTTAGGCCATTTACTTTTTTTTGTTTACTGTCGAATGCGTTCCCTGATTTTGGGTCTGTCGGTCGGTCGGAAAAGGAAAAAAGCCAAAAAAAATTGAGTACCACGGCATGATAACATGCGGAGCCTGGAAATGACAAGACGTGGTTAAACTCAAACGTGAACAGCGAAAAAAAGATGACAAAACATTGACTGTATTGCAGAGTAAACTGACAATGTTTTGAAATTATGTGTAATTACCTTCTTCATAACTTTTTTTAATGGAAAACGCGAAAACCTGGGTCGGTCGAACGACGCTTAACGGTCGGAAACGGGGAATAGCCTTAAGGGACAAAAAAAAAATTACGCCACGCCCACAACGAGGAACTTGGACAAACAGGTAACTGGTCAAAACTAGTAGCAGCATATCTTCCTGTAGCCCGACTTACGATCTTAGATCGTCTTGTTGCCTAAAAACTACAATGGCTCGAATAGTTCCGTCCTTGCAATTGGCTAAAACCGAGTTTCTTACACCTTACACTTACACTTTGGTGAGCTTGAGCGAGAATTTTTCTGCATATAGCATTCTTCGCGCGGCACTATTCTCTGCCGCCTCGCCAGCCGAGCGTCTTCGCTCGACTGGCTCATTGGCAATAACCTTGCTAGCCGACTACGGGCCGTGAACCACGATAGCAGCAGTTTTAAGGCGCGAGTGGCGAGGTATTCTGAAGTTGCTCCATGTTTTGTACGTTACGTGAACATTCAAAAACTCACGTTCTCGACGCGACGTGATTCCAGTGAGACGACGGCTTAGGCATGCGCAGTGGGCATCGTGCTTGAAAATTTACTTCCGGTGGCGTCTTTTAATGTCAATCTTGATTGACAGAAGTTAATGCACGGGAGCACAACCTATGCTTCGACCCGGCACAGCCTCGTTCGCACGCGGGGTTCCGCCTTCACGCGCTGTTGTCTTGCTGACACGCAACTTCGTTCCCAGGGTCTCTCATCTTACCGCCCCGTAGAGCGAGCGGATAAGATGAGAGGCCCTGGGAACGAGGTTGGCTGGCACGTACCTTTTGCAGTTTGCTCTGTGGAAGTTGTTTGTGAGTTGTTTTTGTCGCCTTTTTTATTCTCAACTCCCCGCTAAGCACGTCTTCTAGCGGGCAAGTTATGTTGTAAGTGAAAGGTAGTGTCTTTACCGTCTTCTGCCTCCGTCAGTGCCTACAGTGTCCGCACAACAGCTCCACAGGTCTTTTGTGTGACCTCGTACGCGACAACGCCATCGTTCGCGAACGGATCCTCTGGCACGATGCTCGCTAACTTTCCTGCAGCTTCCCATTACTTAACTGCCCTTAAACAAGCCACCCGACATTTTCAGGTGGCTCCTTTATCGGCCGTCTCGATGGTGCCCTGCTCATCATCTACGCTGATCTCGCTCGCGACATGCTCCTCTAGTACTACTAGACACGTAGGCTACAGTTCTACTCACTATGCCGCTTCCACAGCACCATCCTCCCTTTCAGGTGGGTCAGTGTCCTTTCCGTCATTCATTCCTACTGTTTGTGCTGCACTGGGAACTCCGTTTACCTCGTTGGTCTTCCTTGCTGGGTCCGTGGCCAGTCCTGCCACCCCCACTCCCTCAGTCATTGCAGCAGTTTTTTCCTTGGCAACACATCTTGCCATGCCTGGGCCTTCTGTTGCCCCTTTGTGGCTGTTTATCGCACCTTCATGCTCGGCTAGGCCATGATTCGATGTCAACCCCAGTTGGCCAACGTATCCACCAAAATTGGTCTAACAAAGTCACCTCAGGGAATATATATACCTCGCTGAACTCCTCCTTGATTCACTCCGGGACACCAGCATCTGGTCCAGGATATCATTTCATGATTGACTGCTGGACTGCATACTTATAGGTAGTCCTGTCATTCAGCCCTGCCCACTCAGCTCCTGAGATACCTGGATTTGATTGTGCATACCCACAGAAGCTTACCCAGTGCAGATGCCTGGCCCTGCTACGATCCAGGATTTAGGAGGAAATCCACATGTGCACCGGTCTCTCTCGATTGAGGGTCCGCTGATCTGGAGGTATTTCATCAATCCTACTCAAGCAGCAACATGCTTCAGGAGTCTCCTTCTCAGGCCAGACCTTTCAGTGCTCAGGGGAGCTCCTCCAGGAATGCATAGCCCAGGGCTCTCCCTCAGCCCCAGAACAATGGTCATTGTACCAGCTGATTTGCAATCTGTAGGCACCACCACGAGGGTTCCCTCTGCTATGGGCCTTATCACTTGACTTTGTGCTTTACTCGCCCAAGCTGCCACTGCTCCAGCTCACCTCCCTCCTGGAGGGCATGTCCACTGATCAAGCGTCATTGCTCGTTCCTTCTGTCATTTCATAGTTCTCAATACCTTTGGCTTGTTGCAGTTTGCTGCCCTCTCCTTCACTGCTACCTTGTTCTGGGCCACCTTCAGCTGTTTTTCGCTCATGCTTACCTTCCTTGGCCCACAGGCCTCTTTCCTCTCCCACTAGTCCTCCTGATCGGCCTCTCAGTGCTTGCCTCTGAACTATGCCAACACCCCTCTCCGGCCTTCTGTCACTATTTTATCTCTGATTTTGAGCGTGGCTTCACAGTCGGTTTCCAGCCCTCCTGAGTGCCTGGTCTCCATGCTACGTCCACAAACATGAAGTCTGCCTTCCTGAACTGCAGCGTTGTAGAGCAGTATCTCCCTCTGGAGAGTCCCCCGCTACACATCAAGTCATGTGGGGCAGTCCTGGGAAGTGGTAGTCAGTGTGGACTTGTCATACCCCCTGGGGGCTAGTGTCAATGACGGCATCTATAGCAATGACTCCACTCGCCAAAGTAAACATCCTCGGTGCCAATCATCTGATCCCCGTCCACCCTAACAATCACCATCTTCTCAGGATGAGCTGTATGCGAACCTGGCTCTTCCCTTTGGTTTACATTCACCTTCCTTCATATCAAAATAATTTGCCAAAGCTTGGCACTGGATCCTCCACCACAGACATGGCATCTGATATCTCCTGCTCTATCTGGATGATTATCTAACGGTCGGTGCTCCTAACTCCAGGGAATGCCGCAACAACCTCAGCTCCATCAGGTCTTCCGCCTCCAGTCTGGGGATCCTGCTGGCCTTGGAGAAAGTCAAAGGCCCCTGTACAGTTCCCTCTTTCTTAGGCATCAAGCTGGACACCCTCCTCTCTGTCGCTCGCCTTCCGGCTGTTTCTGCTTTGATGGGGCTCTCAGGGGTCTTCTGCGCAGCCTGTTCCTTGCAGCCACTCGTCACTCATTTTGGGTATCTGCTACCCACATTTCTGGGCGCCTAAATTCCATTGCTGATGCTCTCTCTTGTTCATAGGTACAGCAGGTTCCGTATGTTGGCATCCCTGGCTTCTTGCGGACCTATCCACTGTCCAGCACAATTGCTACAGGATCTGAATTCACTGTCCTCCAACGGTGTGTGACCTACTTCCTTGCCATCAGCCTTGCCCCTTCCTCTTGCCAGTCCTATAAATTTCTTGCAAAACCAACCTGTTCAAAATGGTGTCTAAAGCGAAGATGTCAGTCATGAAAATACGGAAGATTTGTGTCTTGGGAAAAGCGTTGAGAGGGGAAGCTGTGCTTGAAAGACTCTTGTGCCAGCAAGTTTGAATCGGTAAAATGTTGCAGTTTGTGAAAAGGTAAAGTTCTCTTGGGACAAATATCTGGTACTTCAGGTTAGGTGGTATGAATATGTAAGGAGGTATTAAAAAGTGAGATAGCATATCACCTTGTCTAGGTGATATGCTTCTGTTTAGGGGCTCTAGTCTATTTTTACGACTTAACAACTGGTGCAGTGTTAAAACTGCTTAAACTGGCTTGAAATTGGCATATTCTTCTGTTATGTTATTTAGGCCCCAACGATTTTACTTTTTAAATTTCATGGGGGAGTTCATCCCAAAAATTTAGGGTACAAGGGGAGGGGGAGGGGTCACGAAAAGAATTTCTGATGAAGATGGAGGTTATTAAATACAATGCAGGGTCTGAAATTGCGACCAGCTGGTTGCCAGTGTGACTGAAAATTGAGTGTTGGCGACCAGAATTTTGAGGTTAGTCACCAACAGGCGACTAACTTTTAGCATCTAACTATTAGCATTCTGGTTGAGATTTAGGGCTTATCTCAAAAAAAATGCGTGGCAACTTCAGTTTTTCTTTGTGGATTCCAATAGTCGTTGCAAAGATCTACTTTTTTCGAGTGGTCCTAACCTTACGCAGCTCACAAGAAAACGTTTTGCAGCTTGTATCTAAACGTGCCCTCCAGACTTTAACTGGACAACTGTGATGTATGCTCAAAAATAGAAAAGATAACTCAGCTTGTATCAAAAGGGCAGTGTTATCAAGAGGAGCAGGAGTAGCATGGTAGTAAGAGTACAAATGTAGCCCAAGTTTGAATCCTGGACCTGGCGTCATGAGTGGGTTGAGTTGAAAGTATCACCATTTCTGCTTAATAGTGGTATAACAGCAAAAATGGATGGTATAACAAAGTTACCAAGACAACACTGAACACAATGGCATTTTTGCTTTTGTTTTCAAAAACATGGTGGCAAGATTCCTGGAACTTTCCGGTGAAGAAATACAAACGCTTCCCAAAAAAGCAGTAAACAAAAATACAGTTCAAACTAATAAGATAATAATAATAATAATAATAATAATAATAATAATAATAATAATAATAATAATAGTAATAATAATAATTATGTATGTATTATGTATTATTATAATAATAATAATAATAATAATAATAATAAGACGTAATAATAATAATAATAAGACGTAATAATAATAATAATAATTATAATAATAATAATATTAATAATTATAATAATAATAATAATTATAATAATAATAATAATAATAATTTAGCGAATTAATTAATTGTATATAGGATTTTAATGCTAGTGTTTGTTACCGATCAATAAATTGTTTGTATTATTTTTTTAATAAAAAAAATTAATAATAATAATTTTAATAATTTTTCAAATAATAACATTATTATCTCAGAACACTGCCCGACATTGAAGAACTGCTGAAGCTGCTAGAGCACGCAATGGGTGATGCCTTTATATCCTCTATAACAGGGCACACTTGCACCCTGCGAAGTGCCACTTGCTAGCACTCCCAGTGAGGCTAGGGGGACTGGGTCTCAAAAACCCATGCCAAATTCGACTAAGGAGTATGAAGTTTCAATCAGGGTAACAGAGGCTCTGGTAAAGCAGATAGAGGCTTAGACACATGAGCTCCCGGATGCAATGAAACATGGATACTGCAGCAGTGCAACGGAAGGGAGAATGACAAACATCTTAGAGAAAGGCTAGAGGAAGTAAAGAGCACACCCCCAGATAACACCAAGAGAGCCACTGGCCTTTCTGCAGAAAAAGGAGCGTCTAGCTGGCTAACAGTTATCCCGTTAAAGGATATGAACTTTACTTTAAACAAGAGAGAGTTCAGGGATGCCGTTCATCTCCGCTATGACTGGCACATACAGGACACGCCCTCCACTTGCATTTGTGGAGATACATTCACGGTTGATCATGTCATGGTGTGTAGACAAGGAGGATTCATCATCCAGAGGCATAATGAGCTGCGTGATCTTGAGGAGAGTCCTACAAAGATCTCACCATTCAGCAGATTTATCGCAAAGATGAGTATGAGAAGACGTTGTACGCGAACAGGGTTTTGGAAGTTGAGCTAGGGACTTTCACAACATTAGTCTTCACTACTACCAGAGGCATGGCGGATGAATGCAAACGTTTCCACAGTAGATTAGCGGAACTCATATCTATTAAGAATGGAGAGGAGTACAGCACAACAATTTCATGGATACATTCAAAAGTGTCCTTCGCTCTACTAAGGTCTGCCTTACTTTGCCTGAGAGGTTCATGCACCACTAGGCGTGTCCTGTGAACACTGAACAATGTGACTTTGAGAATGAAAAAGAACAAGCAGGGTTAAGAGAGTAGAGTTTGTTTTAAGAACATTTTTAGATAGCTTTTTGTTAATATATAATTATTGTTTTTCATAATATAGTATTTCTTATAAGATTATTAGTTATTAGTTCTTTAGATTAGCACTTTTTATCATTTTGTCAAATGAGAGTATGAAGGAAAACAAATCTAGGATGGGATAAACTTGAATGCTTTTGGAAATATTTGTATTATATTAGATATTCACTTCACTTCACTTCACTTCACTTTATTTGGCACTTGAACTTTTTTAGTTACAACAATTATTCACATAAAAAAAGGAAAAGATACATATATAAGAATTACAGGTGACAGTGGTCTATAGTTTGTGCATGGAGACTAAAAAAACCGTGAGGTTACTGAGTTAGCCTCCATCTCGTTTGAAAGAACATATAAAGAAACATAGGAGTAGAGGGACAGATTGCTAAATAGATATATCTGAGATTTTGATAATGATAATAATAATAATAATAATAATAATAATAATAATAATAATAGTAATAAAAATAAAATATTATTATTATTGTTATTATTATTGGTATTTCAAAATTTTTATTGTTATTTATGTAAATTTTGTATACATTTCAAAGCTGAATAGAGTTCATTACTATTTTTAAAATAATAATAATAATAATAATAATAATAATTAACCGCGCAGCCGTAGGCGTGCGCGGTTAATGTTTTACCTTCGGTTTATTTTTTTTAGTTTTGTCGGTGACCAGACGCAGACCTCTGCTCGGCCAAGTCTCGGTCGGGACTTTGAATCACGCAACCTGTAATGTTTATTCTCCAAAAACTTTTGACTGAACATCAGTACACGAAAATGTTACACGTATTGTGTTCTTTATTGTGTGTGAAATATATATTTTTTTGGTTTTATCGAAGCGTTCGATCCGAAGCAAAAGAACGTGTCAGAACGTGCAAGGATTACGTCATTGGTACGGAAATAACCACCGTACTAAAAATAGCCGTGGACAGCGTAACTCTTGAATTATGTGACTCGCGTGACTACTTCGCTAGTTTCTTACTCGTAAAGAAAACCGACATAACTTAATCGCGACTATGAAGAGAAAAAGCTTTTGTTTATAGCCTTGGTGTCGAATTGTTCGTGCCGTTCATACGCAGACATATCTTAGAAATAGTTCCTGATTAAGACCATTATGTCATCGAAGTTTCGCAGCATTTACGCCTGATGGTGCAATCGGCTACAGGGAGTAAACGGTTCGTGACGGTTTAGTCGTTGTCAGTTGTTGTGCTACAGATTGATCAGTTGATTGCGTGTCTATAGTCACCAGTGAATCAACACGGACTGCTTGCAGACAAGAAATGTGAAGGTAGATGTTCGGGTGATTATTTTGTCTTTACTGTGTGTAAAATACATTTTTCCGGCTTTATCGAAGCGTTGGATTTGAAGTTAATATTACGTACGCTAACTAGTGAGACAATCTCAGATAGTACAGAGTATTTTGCAGGATTGTCAGTACTTTTTGAGTCATCCGCTGCCTATATGTAACCTGTTAGTTCAAAGCTCAAAAATAACTTACAATTACTGTTTGTAAAGACGATTTTAAATTTTACTCTGGTGTTTTACGTTGAATTTCGTTCATTTTAAATTCATTAATACGTTAAACTAGCAAACGGGATAATTTTATTTTTTCAACGTCAACATTTGTAACTTGATACTTTTGTTTTCCTCGCAAAGTTTGTAACATGATACCCTTGTTTTCTCAAAAAAAAAACATACAAATGAAGATATTCTCGCTCATTTCCGGCTAGAGAAAGATGAAATAATGTTATTGACTTATGAAAAAAAATGGAAGAGGAATGATTAGGCAAATTTTCATATCATCGATAAACAATTACTAATTCAATTATCAAATGGTCACCTCATGTCTTCGAATAGCACGTTCTTATTATGTTATCACCGTCGGTTTTAACAATAAACCAGTTCAAAATACACAATGTTATCGATGTCGTTTAATACAACTGAGAAGCGTTTTAAGTTGACCGATATTATATCCTACATCGGTGAATGAGGCCACTCAAAGACTGACTAAATTTATTTGCGGTTTCCGTAAAGTGCCACAGTGTCTACAGCAATAATTGAGGAGTTTCTTTTGTCATGACATTAGTAATTTTAATGCCGCTAACTCGGAAATGTTTCCGGTGAATACATTTGTGAACTTCTTGTTCTCTTTCATACGGGATAAGATAGAGAACGGATTGTATCATGCTGGCAATGGTGCGTGCGTCTTACCTGTTGTGTTCTTACATAAAGAAAAGCACTTAACGTTCGTGCATAATTGTGTACATGAAATGTATTGTTTAATTTGTCTAACATATAGTTAACACAATGCGAATCAATCTGCGCATGCGCTTCCAGTGAATTGCTTTTGTTCTTAAGAGAATAGTACCACTAGGATAACAAGAGAATATTGGAACCATATGCAGTTTTGTGATGTTATCCACGATGTAATCTAAGTGTGGTACGTTTTACATAGCAATCAAAGGTACCTCCCTTACCTCCTCAAAACAAAGCGAATTAATTAATTGGAATTAATTAATTAAATAAACATTAAAGTTTACACCTTATCGCCATAGTGCTTTAGCGCCGTCAATCCCCAAACTATCCAATAGTGCACTCTGCACTAAAAAAGGTATTACGTTAGCCACATAATGCGCTGAAGTTGCAGGTTTCACTTTCGCTACGTGAAAAATAATATCCTGCTTACTTTGCAAGTTTATTTCGCCACAAGTATCGGTCATTAATTAATTTGCACATTTGCGAATATTTCTTGGGGGATTAGGCAATTTAAGTGAATTCTTGGGCTTTTTGCTGAGGTAAAAAATAACTTGCCAGAACTTGCAGGGGGAAAACCCTAAGAGTTCTAAAATCAGCCGTAATAAGACATCCTAATGCACTTGGTGGTTTTAGCTTTCATCGGAGTTCGCAGTTATAAGCACACCATCTATTTTGCGACAAAGTTAGTCTTCCTTTACGTCTTTTCCTTTGTATTTTGCATTGCTCGGAGTCGGACAGTGTGAGTAACCGTGATTTTTAAAGCGCGGTTACAACCGCGCCGCGGTTCTTGTTTTAATATAATATTGAAATTTATTAAAACTTCACAATATTACTTACAAGATTAAGATGGCCAAAAGAATGTTTGAGTATTTACATAATTATTACATTCAATTACTTAAATTTTACAATAAGTAGTAATAATAATAATAATAATAATGATAATGATAATGATAATGATAATAACTTTATTTAAGTGTTATATGTATAAGCACTGTAGTGCTAATTGGGGACTTTGAAAATAAATATTATAAATACAACACACTAGTAAGAATCCCAACTAATGGGAGGTCGACGAGTTTGTTCGTTAAATGGAGGGTTCGTCATATCGAAAACCTCGATATAACGAATTTGACGGGAAATGACCAAAAAGTTTGTTATATCGAGGTCATAGTTAATGATTGATTTGTGACACAGGTGACTTCTGTAGAAATACTATAGTGCCAATGTCTACGACAAATTATAAGCCATTGACTGAGAGGTTGCTGTCTCTTTACCATATGGATTAAAGGATTTGCTGACAGTTGATCTGTTTAGCGTTTATCTTCTGTCACGTGTTGAAATTGTAATTCATTATATCGACGTATATTTTACATTTGAGCTTCCAGATTATGTTGGTTATATCAAGGAATTCGTTATATTGAGGTTCGTTATATCGAGGTTCTATTCCATACATTTTACTGTAATTTTGACCGGGACGTAGAGTATCATCTGTTATATCGAGGACTACGTTAAATAGAGGTTCGTTAAATTGAGGTTCTACTGAACCGAGAACAAATCCAGATAGCAGTAGGGTGGAGGATTTGAGCCAAGGACCTCCCAATTTCAAATCTAGCACCCCAATCCCATGAGAAACATTCCAAACAGAAGTTTAACAGTTGAACTACATGTAGCAGTCCTCCCTTGTGCACACATAGCAGCCTGAGTAGCCAGCAGTTTTGGTGAGCTTTTGCTGCTGAATGAGCAGCAAGCCTGTGAAAACAAGTGATGGAGCCACAAGAGGGCGATGAGAGAGAGAGGCAGAAACTGCCTGCACAGGTTCTTGAGTTTTTTTATTTTGTCCATCCACCAGTGGACAGGAAATTCAGATTGGAATGAAGTGATTGTTATTTTAGCTACTAGAGACAGGAAATGGCTAATCCCAACAGAGCACTTCAGATTGAGGTGATGTTTTGAACAAAGCCAAATGGTTCAATGAGTATTACAAACATTATGTACTGTATAAGGCACCTTTTCTGAAGCTGTAGCTAGTCTTGTTCCCTGTAAATTCATTGCAATGCAACTCAGAGCAGCTTCATGAGCTCCAATCTCCTGTGGAGCTCGCTCTGTGTTGGCCAGGTCCACAATCTGGACATGTCCTGTCTTACGTGCAGGAAATGCTAATAAAGAGTTGTTACTGCTTGGACATAAGACACAGAGGCCTGCAAAGTAAACATTCAAATATTGATTTAATTATGGCATATTATGACACACTCGCACTCACAGATTACTAGTCAGTCATTGGTCAGCTTTTGATCTGTCTATTGTTAGTTATATTTGTTGGGTTTAGGTCTGTCCACTGTCAGTCAAATTAAGTCAGTCCGTTAGAAGTTCTCTTCATGATATTGTTTCTGTTGTGGATAAGTCATTTGTAAGGCATCAGCAGTTGTTGACATCTGTTGAGAGATGTGTTTGTGCTACGTTTTCCAGAGTCAGCCAGAGTAGTTTGTACTGTAGGTTAAGCACTGAGCAGTGTCCCAGTCAATGTTGTGGTTTGTCAGTGGAGGATGTGAAGCAATGCGATTGTTAACACCATTTCCCATGGCTCATTTGCATTCAGTCAGTCTCATGTTAAGGTTTCTGCCAGTCTCACCACTGTTATGAAGCCTGGCCGTTGGAGCATTTGATCTTGTAAACTGCTCTCTGTCTGTTGTTGGGTTTGTCCGTGCCTTTAACATTGGTCAGCAAGTTCCATAACATAGTTGTAGATCTGTGGGTTACCAAGGTTGTTTTAGGGCTGTAGGATCTGGGAGATGTTTTCAGAAGTGCCCTTAATGTAGGGCCTGCCAAAACACCCGTCCTTCTTTGTTCCTGGCCAGAGTGACACCACTCAGACCAAAAGCGAAGAAGGACAGCTGTTTTCTCAGCTATCAATGTAAGGTATAGTCACTGTGGTGACAGGTGTTGAGTTCCTGTTCATTGCATCAGCATCCATTTTCTTTCATTTCTTTGGTAAACTGGATGTTGGCATTCTGTTCATTACGGTGGTCATAAAAAGGGTCTTGATTTGTCAGTAAGGGTTGTAGTATGGTCATCAACTACATAGACAGTTGACAGGTAGGGTACCCACAGAATGAGATAATAAATTGCACAGGTATATCAGGTTTGTGTACTCTTTCAGCTCTATCTTTTTTCCTTCCAATAAAAATATATATACATTTTTTTCAAATTTAAGAGGATAACATGTACACTATCTATACAATAAAAAATATAGGTTACCGTGCTCGTTTCAGAGAAAACAAGTATTTATTTCGTTGTTGAACCTAGCTAGTCGGAAATCTCTTATGTTGTGTAAATGTAAGCACTCATTTGTACATGCCAATGACAATGACATGAAAATTGTGTGCAGTAGGGACGCACAATGCAATACTAAGGAATCACTTTAAGCTTAGTAATGAAATGTGAAAAGCGAATTGATCAACATGACACAAGCATTGGACAAAGAAAAACTTTGAGTTCCAGACGGGAATCGAGCCCATCACCTCCTGAACACTGGGCGGGGCTCTATCAACTGAGCTATGAGAACTTCATGGAGAGCAAGGTCACTTAACTGAGTTCATATGTGACAGACATCCAGCATACTGCTATAGGATCAGAGTTTTTCTTTGTCCAATGCTCACGTCATGTTGTTCACTTTTCACAACTTATAAGTTCTTTGTAAGTCATTAACACGTGTCAATAACAACAGTAGCACATCCTTTGTCGACTGGTAGTAATAACAATGTTGTAGTCATTTTTCAGTCGTTTCAGTGCTTGTTGCTCATGATCTGTCAAGTTATTGTCAGGAATAGACACTGATTATATAGTGTAAGCAATTCTACTTCTGATATTATCCTTGCATGACTGGCAGATTCTGTTAAGTCTTGTTGACAAGACAGAACCGCCTCAACCCTGGATACAGTAGACTTGGTGTTACGAAAAATTGTTGCGTGACTTATGTGAAGATTTGTGAATATGCTAATTCCATCTCGAATCTTCTAGCATATTCAATTAGTGTCGCATCATAGTGTATTTTTAGTTGTTTTTGTCTGCTGCTGTAAATAGTTTTATATTGTAATGTTACTTTATTTAGTATAGCCAGAAAGTAAATTGGTGTAGTGTCTAGATGGTTTTATTTCCCAGGAGTGTTAAGAGAATAATCTTGTGAGTTACTAGTGTTTATTGAAGTGTGATGAAGGTCGCGTGCAATCGACAGAGGTCGTGTTTATGAAGTGTAACAGAGAGGTTACGTGGATATCTTGGCAGAGGCCGTGTGCTTATATAAGAGTGACGGAAGTCCAAGTGTAGTTACAAGCCTAGCGTGTGCTTGTTGAGAAGTCTTGTGCGGAAATACTGCGTTCATGTGGAATAAATATCCTTGTTGTGTTTTCCGACATCCCTGCATTCTGTTTGGACTACAAACTATACCTACCACTTTAAACATTGAACCTGCAACACTTGGTCAGAATCCATTTAGGATAAAAAAAAACCACGGAAAACTGATGATAACTGTTTCTTCCTGTCCCTTAGACAAAACCGACACTCACATACTGTCCTAAAGACTAAAACACTGAGTGACACCTAAACGGATACCAACCATGGAGTTAAATGCAAAAAAAATAAGACTGAGGTTTCTGTTTAGGCTTGGCAAAACTGACTTGCATTCTGTTTAATTACCACATTGACCATGTCAAGGTTACTTCACTTTTATCCCTTTACAACAGCTATCACAGTATAATATTATACTTAGATTCTCCAACAGTCAGTCAATTACATTGTAGTTTCTCAGGACAAGTGGAGATTAGTGTATGATGCATGTACATGTACACATACTTCATTAATATGGTTAGCATATGATGGTGCAGTCTACATAATAGTATGGCAGAGAGTGCAGCATACCTTTAGGATTAAGTGCTGTCTCAAATACGTGAAGTTGTTGAGGATTTTGTGTAAATGTGAAGACTTTTATGAGCTCTGCAAGTACAACTACAATCCTAAAAAGACAAACAATTTTTTATTATTAATTGGAACTATAACAAAATTCTCCTATCTGATTGGTCATCAGTAGCCCTGATTAGAAAATGAATTGGACAGTTGCACACGTCATGTACTTGTAATTGGACAGTTGTTCGCATCATGCTTGAGAAATTGGACAGTACATGTCATCAAGCGCATGCTAGTTGCACTTGAATGGGTTACCTTTTACAGCAACTAGCTTAGAAGTTGAATATACTAACCTGTCAAATAGTTTGTACTACTGTTATATTCTTCTCGAATTTGGTCATAATTACAATTAATTAGTAATAGGACTTTCTGTCGTACAATTCAGGGGTAATCATGCTCTTAATTTCAAATCGACCTTGTGCTGCGCGCTTTTGAAATTAGTTGCCCGATTATTCCCTGAATTTTACTCCACTCAGTCCTATTACCATCAGTAATAACACAATAATCAATTGTACAATACTGTTCCTAACAAAGGGAATATAATTTAATCTTTCAAAGTAAAATAAATAGTTTCAAAAAATATCCACACCCACCCTATGGACGGTGGCAGAAATTCTCAGGTGTAGCAGGGTCTTCCTGGAGGGAACAGGCTAGATAAAGATCTTTTACATGGGTTTCAATGCTATTAAATAAACACTTCAGTCTGTTCTTTCTTAATTGATTCAGGTTACCAAACCAAATGAAATGTTCTGTATCTTTGAATTAACAGAGATATACTTTGAAGTAAGATTCTTTCTCACTCATTTTCCATTTTAACTCTGCCTTTGCAAGAAGTAAAAGAGGTCTTGCAACTGCATCTTAGACTTTGAACTTAATGGAATTGGAAAGGTACAGCAGTACCATAATGACAACATCTTCTGTTTTTTCATACTGTCTTTAAAGACTGTACATAATTTATACTTAACATCACGCTTTGTTTACTCTAGACACAACTGGTTTTATCACTGGTGAGTGCAGCACATTTCATTACTCATGTTTCTGTCAAATCATTTCAGAATTTAGGACCCATATGCATACAGGCACCTTTAGACTTAGGGGGTCAACTCTGTGGTGAGCTTATTGCATGAAAAAAAAAAACCCTCACATTCTCATGTCATATAAAACTGTTATTATTCCAAAAACAATTGTTTTGAAACCTTGCATTCTCTATAACCTAAATCGACAAACCTACCAAAATTAGAAGATTATAAAGAAGAAAAAGTTTCTTCTTCTTTGTACAAAAGGTTCAAGAAAATTTTAAAATGGCTCTGAATTCAGAGTCACTACAAAAACAAAGTCTTGGTCTTTGTTTGCTTTGACTGTCTTTTGTTATTGTTTTGTTGATGGAAATAATATCTTTCTTGTAGATTTCCAAGATACTTATTGCGGGCCCAAGAGAGGCCCGCAACCCTTATCTTGACAGTGAACAGCAGATTGTTTATGACGTGTGCACACCACGTTTATAACGGTCGCTGAAACCGGAAGTTGAAAATTTGTTCTGCCACTAAGAACGATCAGAATGCGAAAAATGTGTCAATCACAAAAGCTTCTCACATGGGATGCAGACTCTTCTGTCACATGGACGTTTGCTGAAGTTGTCACGACAGTTTGCCACATGGGATCCAAGAAAATAACCCAGGCCGGGCCGGGCCAGGCTCATCGAAATTTCTTTTTTTCGCTAGAACTTGAGCTTGGAACATATAGAAATTTATATTCGTTTGATTCCTCAATGAAATGACCTTGTATGCATATTTTCACCTTCGGGGTCAACAAAAGTCTCAAATTTCAATGTGCTGAACAGGCCGAACCCACGCTCCGCAAAAATCTCTTCACAAACCCTGACTTTGAAGCGATATAACACTTTAGGGTTAATAGATATCACACATCGGCATAAGTACAATCTATTCCTTAACAATCCAGCTTTATCATGTTAAGATTTCAGTGAAGTGGAAGAAAACCGGCCTTAATTAGATTTTTTTTTTCACCTCACGCCATTGTTTGACTCAACGAAGTAGCTACGGCGCCCATTAGCAACCGAGAAACATGAACAACACAAGCCGATGTTTCAGTAAAAAACTCCCAGAATTGTTGCCTGAAAAACATGAATGGGAACATCTTTTCCGAACTTTCCCCACGTGATTTAGACGAAAACTGACCTCGGCAGGCTAGAGAAGAGAACAAAAGAAAAAACAGAACAGACAGCATAAACAAAGCGATAATAATTATTCAGTTTCGGCACGGAAACGAAAATAAAGATTGCTTCTGGATAATTTCACCCTTAAAAGCCAGCAAATGGTCCTAAATTACTCTCTGTATCCTCACAAATGTCCTGACTTCCATCTCTGAAAGATTTTGCCTCAATTTTGAGCAAATAAACATTCCTCGCACCCGGCTTGAATGTTTAATTAGCTACATGTAACTTGACAAGGGGATACAACGAAATTGGTGAGAATCCAAAGTAACGCCAATTTTCTGTCATGCTTTCAATAAAGTGGTCTTACGACAAGGTGCGCATTACTATCTTCTCTCAGTCTGCCCACTCCCAAGATCTTAAACAAAAGCTCTTCAAGTGCATTCAGGCCTGCACTTTCTAACCTGCGGTTACTACTAGTTTAAAAGATATTCAATAAAACCTGTATTAAGTGGACACCATATTAAGCAGATACCCTCTATTAAGTGGATACCAACTCGAGTCCCTAAATTTTCTTCCCACAGTAAAATAAACCTTTATTCCACGTCCAAGTCTGTTAAGCAGATGCATACACCAATATTAAGCCATTTTGTTGCACAAAACAATAATTAGTCACTTCAAGTGCTTTTTACCATTGCTCAGCAATCAATCAATCCTTTATTTAAACATGTGACACCTAGGAGCACAAAGTGCTCGTTAAAACGTGTATACGATTTAGATAACTAAAAATCAAAAAAGGAAAAA
>JAHPZR010023271.1:0-20039 GCA_019787425.1 Platygyra sinensis
TGATTGAATGCTCTCGACCAATCAGATTTTTCATAGTCAGTCTGATGTATAATAAATTAACATAAAAGCCGAATATAAGCATCACGAAATATGCAAGTATTTCTCGCAATTAATTTCTTTAATCATTCTAATTGTTCATCCAGTACGGCACTGCGGTAGCAGTAGTTTAACTAACTTAAACTTAATTATTCATCGACTATGGCACTGCGGTAGCAGTCGTTTAACTCACTGACTTCATTGAACACTGGATTTGCTCCAGTGGTTCGACTGCATGATAAACACACTCGTTCAGTTCTGTTCGGAAACGCTGCCGACTGAACCTTCAGTTCGATATGCTAGATTTGAACACTGGAATTGCTCTAGTGGTTCGACTGATGAACACACTCTTTCAAAAAAAACGCTGCCCAATGGAACTTTCAGTTCGATATAGGTAACCAGAGAAGGAATAGACTGTTTTGATTCAAGAACACGCTCGTTCAATTCTGTGGTGAACACGCTGGTTCGGTTTCGTGTCGATTTTGTGTCTTGGATTTGCTCTTGTCTAACAGTTTTCCTCGATATTCGAATTGGAAGAAGAGTTTTATAAAGGACACGCTACCCGAGAGAAGAGCAGATGAAGTGAGAGAAGAAAGCAGGCTAGTTCGATATGTTCTGAGACTGAAATTGTTCACAGTTGGATAAACACAACAGCAAAGAAAACACTCACCTTCCACGAGACAAGTCTAGATGTAACACGCCTCCTGATTAGTCGGGCGAGGCCGACTTTAAATTTACCCTGCATTTCTCCACAAAACTCAGTCACGTGCAATGGGGAATACCGCAGACCTGTTATAAAGGCTCAACCGTCGAAGTCGGTGGCGGATACGTCGAATATCTTAACCAGGGCCTTTTCCGCCCTGATCTTAACAACTGGTGTAATCTTTTCTACGCTCAAACCAGAAGCTTATCACCAGACATAGAGAGCCACACACCGTTCGCGGTAGATCCACTCAAAAAGATGGCGTGTGTAATGAGCATATATTTCGAAACGGGTCGTTCTGCGAACTCAAAATAGCAAAAGAATCAAATGATTTATCGGATTTAGCGAAGGTCTTACCAGAATCATACCAGAAATCAAATGAGTTCTCAGTGAACAGAAAATGTAGACAGAATGTTGCTACAGACGAAAGAAGAACATTTACTGATAAAGACAAGGTGCGTCGCATTCAAACTCTAGGAAACGACAACAAAGATGCCATGTTGGACTGCGAAAGTGGCTTTCATCAGAGTGGGGATAAACGTAAGCTTAATTGTCATAAGCTTAGGTCTAGTTATGTAACGTCTATCATGATTACTAAGCTTACATTCGCTATGTTTTTGCTCAAACTGAGTACATTATCCGCTGCTATTTTTCTCTTTGTTTTATTAGTTGCGACAATCGGAGAACACTCTTCCCACGCGTTAATGTGGCATTTCTAAACGTTGTCTTGTAACTGCGGTGTATTCATAATCAGCTGAGTAGAACAATAAGTAGTGTGGTTCACTAATAGTTATCATGCACGGTGGGTAAAATTTTGCTGGTTGAAAATAAAAGATGAAAATTCGCTTAAACTTGCATATTTCTGTATACAGTCGAACCTCAGATTGCGGCAACCTCTCATAAGCGACCGCCTCTCCTCTCCTTTTAGGGTAAATATTAAAAATATTTATTTTGGAACGCACAAACAGTTTCAAAACAGCACAACGTTGCGGATTGCAAATAACGATCTCGCTATTTCACGTGGCCGCTTAACACCCTGAGGAAGGCAGTAATGCAGAAACGTCGGTTGATTTACACTGCCATTAAGCGTCCGTTTTTAAAAATATTTTTAACATTTACTTGTAGTATAAAAGACGCTCTATACCTTTTAGAGTACTGGCCCAAAACATATATCACGGTGTGTTCAACCTTGGTACCAGGGTCTTTTCCCTTCCCACGCCATCGAAAAGGCCCTAGGAATGAGGTTGACAGTGTGTTGTTTAGAAGTGCTACCTCTTAGGCCATTTACTTTTTTTTGTTTACTGTCGAATGCGTTCCCTGATTTTGGGTCTGTCGGTCGGTCGGAAAAGGAAAAAAGCCAAAAAAAATTGAGTACCACGGCATGATAACATGCGGAGCCTGGAAATGACAAGACGTGGTTAAACTCAAACGTGAACAGCGAAAAAAAGATGACAAAACATTGACTGTATTGCAGAGTAAACTGACAATGTTTTGAAATTATGTGTAATTACCTTCTTCATAACTTTTTTTAATGGAAAACGCGAAAACCTGGGTCGGTCGAACGACGCTTAACGGTCGGAAACGGGGAATAGCCTTAAGGGACAAAAAAAAAATTACGCCACGCCCACAACGAGGAACTTGGACAAACAGGTAACTGGTCAAAACTAGTAGCAGCATATCTTCCTGTAGCCCGACTTACGATCTTAGATCGTCTTGTTGCCTAAAAACTACAATGGCTCGAATAGTTCCGTCCTTGCAATTGGCTAAAACCGAGTTTCTTACACCTTACACTTACACTTTGGTGAGCTTGAGCGAGAATTTTTCTGCATATAGCATTCTTCGCGCGGCACTATTCTCTGCCGCCTCGCCAGCCGAGCGTCTTCGCTCGACTGGCTCATTGGCAATAACCTTGCTAGCCGACTACGGGCCGTGAACCACGATAGCAGCAGTTTTAAGGCGCGAGTGGCGAGGTATTCTGAAGTTGCTCCATGTTTTGTACGTTACGTGAACATTCAAAAACTCACGTTCTCGACGCGACGTGATTCCAGTGAGACGACGGCTTAGGCATGCGCAGTGGGCATCGTGCTTGAAAATTTACTTCCGGTGGCGTCTTTTAATGTCAATCTTGATTGACAGAAGTTAATGCACGGGAGCACAACCTATGCTTCGACCCGGCACAGCCTCGTTCGCACGCGGGGTTCCGCCTTCACGCGCTGTTGTCTTGCTGACACGCAACTTCGTTCCCAGGGTCTCTCATCTTACCGCCCCGTAGAGCGAGCGGATAAGATGAGAGGCCCTGGGAACGAGGTTGGCTGGCACGTACCTTTTGCAGTTTGCTCTGTGGAAGTTGTTTGTGAGTTGTTTTTGTCGCCTTTTTTATTCTCAACTCCCCGCTAAGCACGTCTTCTAGCGGGCAAGTTATGTTGTAAGTGAAAGGTAGTGTCTTTACCGTCTTCTGCCTCCGTCAGTGCCTACAGTGTCCGCACAACAGCTCCACAGGTCTTTTGTGTGACCTCGTACGCGACAACGCCATCGTTCGCGAACGGATCCTCTGGCACGATGCTCGCTAACTTTCCTGCAGCTTCCCATTACTTAACTGCCCTTAAACAAGCCACCCGACATTTTCAGGTGGCTCCTTTATCGGCCGTCTCGATGGTGCCCTGCTCATCATCTACGCTGATCTCGCTCGCGACATGCTCCTCTAGTACTACTAGACACGTAGGCTACAGTTCTACTCACTATGCCGCTTCCACAGCACCATCCTCCCTTTCAGGTGGGTCAGTGTCCTTTCCGTCATTCATTCCTACTGTTTGTGCTGCACTGGGAACTCCGTTTACCTCGTTGGTCTTCCTTGCTGGGTCCGTGGCCAGTCCTGCCACCCCCACTCCCTCAGTCATTGCAGCAGTTTTTTCCTTGGCAACACATCTTGCCATGCCTGGGCCTTCTGTTGCCCCTTTGTGGCTGTTTATCGCACCTTCATGCTCGGCTAGGCCATGATTCGATGTCAACCCCAGTTGGCCAACGTATCCACCAAAATTGGTCTAACAAAGTCACCTCAGGGAATATATATACCTCGCTGAACTCCTCCTTGATTCACTCCGGGACACCAGCATCTGGTCCAGGATATCATTTCATGATTGACTGCTGGACTGCATACTTATAGGTAGTCCTGTCATTCAGCCCTGCCCACTCAGCTCCTGAGATACCTGGATTTGATTGTGCATACCCACAGAAGCTTACCCAGTGCAGATGCCTGGCCCTGCTACGATCCAGGATTTAGGAGGAAATCCACATGTGCACCGGTCTCTCTCGATTGAGGGTCCGCTGATCTGGAGGTATTTCATCAATCCTACTCAAGCAGCAACATGCTTCAGGAGTCTCCTTCTCAGGCCAGACCTTTCAGTGCTCAGGGGAGCTCCTCCAGGAATGCATAGCCCAGGGCTCTCCCTCAGCCCCAGAACAATGGTCATTGTACCAGCTGATTTGCAATCTGTAGGCACCACCACGAGGGTTCCCTCTGCTATGGGCCTTATCACTTGACTTTGTGCTTTACTCGCCCAAGCTGCCACTGCTCCAGCTCACCTCCCTCCTGGAGGGCATGTCCACTGATCAAGCGTCATTGCTCGTTCCTTCTGTCATTTCATAGTTCTCAATACCTTTGGCTTGTTGCAGTTTGCTGCCCTCTCCTTCACTGCTACCTTGTTCTGGGCCACCTTCAGCTGTTTTTCGCTCATGCTTACCTTCCTTGGCCCACAGGCCTCTTTCCTCTCCCACTAGTCCTCCTGATCGGCCTCTCAGTGCTTGCCTCTGAACTATGCCAACACCCCTCTCCGGCCTTCTGTCACTATTTTATCTCTGATTTTGAGCGTGGCTTCACAGTCGGTTTCCAGCCCTCCTGAGTGCCTGGTCTCCATGCTACGTCCACAAACATGAAGTCTGCCTTCCTGAACTGCAGCGTTGTAGAGCAGTATCTCCCTCTGGAGAGTCCCCCGCTACACATCAAGTCATGTGGGGCAGTCCTGGGAAGTGGTAGTCAGTGTGGACTTGTCATACCCCCTGGGGGCTAGTGTCAATGACGGCATCTATAGCAATGACTCCACTCGCCAAAGTAAACATCCTCGGTGCCAATCATCTGATCCCCGTCCACCCTAACAATCACCATCTTCTCAGGATGAGCTGTATGCGAACCTGGCTCTTCCCTTTGGTTTACATTCACCTTCCTTCATATCAAAATAATTTGCCAAAGCTTGGCACTGGATCCTCCACCACAGACATGGCATCTGATATCTCCTGCTCTATCTGGATGATTATCTAACGGTCGGTGCTCCTAACTCCAGGGAATGCCGCAACAACCTCAGCTCCATCAGGTCTTCCGCCTCCAGTCTGGGGATCCTGCTGGCCTTGGAGAAAGTCAAAGGCCCCTGTACAGTTCCCTCTTTCTTAGGCATCAAGCTGGACACCCTCCTCTCTGTCGCTCGCCTTCCGGCTGTTTCTGCTTTGATGGGGCTCTCAGGGGTCTTCTGCGCAGCCTGTTCCTTGCAGCCACTCGTCACTCATTTTGGGTATCTGCTACCCACATTTCTGGGCGCCTAAATTCCATTGCTGATGCTCTCTCTTGTTCATAGGTACAGCAGGTTCCGTATGTTGGCATCCCTGGCTTCTTGCGGACCTATCCACTGTCCAGCACAATTGCTACAGGATCTGAATTCACTGTCCTCCAACGGTGTGTGACCTACTTCCTTGCCATCAGCCTTGCCCCTTCCTCTTGCCAGTCCTATAAATTTCTTGCAAAACCAACCTGTTCAAAATGGTGTCTAAAGCGAAGATGTCAGTCATGAAAATACGGAAGATTTGTGTCTTGGGAAAAGCGTTGAGAGGGGAAGCTGTGCTTGAAAGACTCTTGTGCCAGCAAGTTTGAATCGGTAAAATGTTGCAGTTTGTGAAAAGGTAAAGTTCTCTTGGGACAAATATCTGGTACTTCAGGTTAGGTGGTATGAATATGTAAGGAGGTATTAAAAAGTGAGATAGCATATCACCTTGTCTAGGTGATATGCTTCTGTTTAGGGGCTCTAGTCTATTTTTACGACTTAACAACTGGTGCAGTGTTAAAACTGCTTAAACTGGCTTGAAATTGGCATATTCTTCTGTTATGTTATTTAGGCCCCAACGATTTTACTTTTTAAATTTCATGGGGGAGTTCATCCCAAAAATTTAGGGTACAAGGGGAGGGGGAGGGGTCACGAAAAGAATTTCTGATGAAGATGGAGGTTATTAAATACAATGCAGGGTCTGAAATTGCGACCAGCTGGTTGCCAGTGTGACTGAAAATTGAGTGTTGGCGACCAGAATTTTGAGGTTAGTCACCAACAGGCGACTAACTTTTAGCATCTAACTATTAGCATTCTGGTTGAGATTTAGGGCTTATCTCAAAAAAAATGCGTGGCAACTTCAGTTTTTCTTTGTGGATTCCAATAGTCGTTGCAAAGATCTACTTTTTTCGAGTGGTCCTAACCTTACGCAGCTCACAAGAAAACGTTTTGCAGCTTGTATCTAAACGTGCCCTCCAGACTTTAACTGGACAACTGTGATGTATGCTCAAAAATAGAAAAGATAACTCAGCTTGTATCAAAAGGGCAGTGTTATCAAGAGGAGCAGGAGTAGCATGGTAGTAAGAGTACAAATGTAGCCCAAGTTTGAATCCTGGACCTGGCGTCATGAGTGGGTTGAGTTGAAAGTATCACCATTTCTGCTTAATAGTGGTATAACAGCAAAAATGGATGGTATAACAAAGTTACCAAGACAACACTGAACACAATGGCATTTTTGCTTTTGTTTTCAAAAACATGGTGGCAAGATTCCTGGAACTTTCCGGTGAAGAAATACAAACGCTTCCCAAAAAAGCAGTAAACAAAAATACAGTTCAAACTAATAAGACGTAATAATAATAATGATAATGATAATGATAATGATAATGATAATGATAATGATAATGATAATGATAGTGATAGTGATAGTGATAGTGATAGTGATAGTGATAGTGATAGTGATAATGATAATAATAATTAAATAATTCAACTTTATTTACATCTTTGAAAAAATCTAGTTACGAATACTTTGAAGAAACTTATGCTAGTTTACAAATACTTTTAAAAAACTAGTTTATAATAATAATAATAATAATAACAGTAACAATAATAATAATAATTATAATAATAATAATAATTTAGCGAATTAATTAATTGTATATAGGATTTTAATGCTAGCATTTGTTACCGATCAATAAATTGTTTATTATTTTAAAAAAAAAAAAAAAATAATAATAATAATAATAATAATAATAATAATAATTTTAATAATTTTTTAAATAATAATATTATTATCTCAGAATACTGCCTGACACTGAAGAACTGCTGAAGCTGCTAGAGCACGCAATGGGTGATGCCTTTATATCCTCTATAACAGGGCACATTTGCACACCCGCTGAGTGCCACTTGCTAGCACTCCCAGTGAGGCTAGGGGGACTGGGTCTCAAAAACCCATGCCAAAATGCGACTCAGGAGTATGAAGTTTCCATCAGGGTAACAGAGGCTCTGGTAAAGCAGATAGAGGCTTAGGCACATGAGCTCCCGGATGCAATGAAATATGGATACTGCAGCAGTGCAACGGAAGGGAGAATGACAAACATCTTAGAGAAAGGCTAGAGGAAGTAAAGAGCACACCCCCCAGATAACACCAAGAGAGCCACTGGCCTTGCTGCAGAAAAAGGAGCGTCTAGCTGGCTAACAGTTATCCCGTTAAAGGATATGAACTTTACTTTAAACAAGAGAGAGTTCAGGGATGCCGTTCATCTCCGCTATGACTGGCACATACAGGACACGCCCTCCACTTGCATTTGTGGAGATACATTCACGGTTGATCATGTCATGGTGTGTAGAAAAGGAGGATTCATCATCCAGAGGCATAATGAGCTGCGTGATCTTGAGGCAGACATGGTAAACCCTGTTTGCCACAATGTACAAGTGGAACCTGTTCTCCAGGGGATAACCGGAGAAGTGTTGACGAGGGGTATGAACCAAGCACCGGATGCCTGATTGGATATTCATGCTCGTGGCTTTTGGGATAGGCAAGGCTCTGCCTTTTCCAACGTGAGGGTTTGTCACCCAAACACAGAGTCCTACAAAGATCTCACCATTCAGCAGATTTATCGCAAAGATGAACATGAGAAGAGGTTGTATGCAAACAGGGTTTTGGAAGTTGAGCTAGGGACTTTCACACCATTAGTCATCACTACTACCAGAGGCATGGCGGATGAATGCAAATATTTCCACAGTAGATTAGTGGAACTCATATCTATTAAGAAAGGAAAGGAGTACAGCACAACAATTTCATGGATACATTCAAAAGTGTCCTTCGCTCTACTAAGGTCTGCCTTACTTTGCCTAAGAGGTTCATGCACCACTAGGCGTGTCCTGTGTACACTGAACAATGTGACTTTGAGAATGAAAAAAGAACAAGCAGGGTTAAGAGAGTAGAGTTTGTTTTAAGAACATTTTTAGATAGCTTTTTGTTAATATATAATTATTGTTTTTCATAATATAATATTTCTTATAAGATTATTAGTCATTAGTTTTTTAGATTAGCACTTTTTATCATTTTGTTAAATGAGAGTATGAAGGAAAACAAATTTAGGATGGCATAAACTTGATTGCTTTTTGTAAATATTTGTATTATATTAGATATTCACTTCACTTCACTTCACTTTATTTGGCACTTGAACTTTTTTAGTTACAATAATCATTCACATAAAAAAAGGAAAAGATACATATATAAGAATTACAGGTGACAGTGGTCTATAGTTTGTGCATGGAGACTAAACAAACCGTGAGGTTACTGCGTCAGCCCCCATCTCGTTTGAAAGAACATATAAAGAAACATAGGAGTAGAGGGACAGATTGCTAAATAGATATATCTGAGATTTTAATAATAATAATAATAATAATAATAATAATAATAATAAAATATTATTATTATTATTATTATTATTATTGGTATTTCAAAATTTTTATTATTTCTGTAAATTTTGTATACATTTCAAAGCTAAATAAAGTTAATTACTATTTTTAAAATAATAATAATAATAATAATAATAATAAATTTAATATAATAATGAAATTTATTAAAACTTCACAATATTACTTACAAGATTAAGAAGGCCAAAAGAACGTTTGAGTATTTACATAATTATTACATTCAATTACTTAAATTTTACAATAAATAGTAATAATAATAATAATGATAATGATAATGATAATAATAATAATGATAATAACTTTATTTAAGTGTTGTATGTATAAGCACTGTAGTGCTAATTGGGGACTTTGAAAATAAATATTATAAATAAAACACACTAGTAAGAATCCCAACTAATGGGAGGTCAACAAAGTTGGCTGTTTACACAACACAGTTGAGGAGTTGAACTTGGGACTACAGTGCAACCTCAATTTAACGAAGTTGCTGGGGACCGGCCAAATTTGTTTGTTTAATGGAGGGTTCGTTATATCGAAAACCTTGATATAACGAATTTGACGGGAAACGACCAAAAAGTTTGTTATATCGAGGTCATAGTTAATGATTGATTTGTAACACAGGTGACTTCTGTAGAAATACTATAGTGCCAATGTCTACGACAAATAATAAGCCGTTGACTGAAAGGTTGCGGTCTCTACCATATGGATTAAAGGATATGCTGACAGTTGATCTGTTTAGCGTTTATCTTCTGTCGCGTGTTGACATTGTAATTCGTTATATCGACGTATATTTTACGTTTGAGCTTCCAGATTATGTTGGTTATATTGAGGAATTCGTTATATCGAGGTTCGTTATATCGAGGTTCTATTCCATACATTTTACTGTAATTTTGGCCGGGACGTAGAGTATCGTTTGTTATATCGAGGACTACGTTTAAATAGAGGTTCGTTAAATCGAGGCTCTACTGTACCGAGAACAAATCCAGATAGCAGTAGGGTGGAGGATTTGAGCCAAGGACCTTCCAATTTCAAATCCAGCACTCGAATCCCATGAGAAACATTCCAAACAGAAGTTTAACAGTTGAACTACATGTAGCAGTCCTCCCTTGTGCACACATAGCAGCCTGAGTAGCCAGCAATTTTGGTGAGCTTTTGCTGCTGAATGAGCAGCAAGCCTGTGAAAACAAGTGATGGAGCCACAAGAAGGCAATGAGAGAGAGGCAGAAACTGCCTGCACAGGTTCTTGGGTTTTTTATTTTGTCCATCCACCAGTGGATGGGAAATTCGGATAGGAATGAAGTGATTGTTACTTTAGCTACTAGAGACAGGAAATGGCTAATCCCAATAGAGCACTTCAGATTGAGGTGATGTTTTGAACGAAGCCAAATGGTTCAATGAGTATTACAAACATTATGTACTGTATAAGGCACCTTTTCTGAAGCTGTAGCTAGTCTTGTTCCCTGTAAATTCATTGCAATGCAACTCAGAGCAGCTTCATGAGCTGCAATCTCCTGTGGAGCTCGTTCTGTGTTGGCCAGGTCCACAATCTGGACATGTCCTGTCTTACGTGCAGGAAATGCTAATAAAGAGTTGTTACTGCTTGGACATAAGACACAGAGGCCTGCAAAGTAAACATTCAAATATTGATTTAATTATGGCATATTATGACACACTCGCACTCACAGATTACTAGTCAGTCATTGGTCAGCTTTTGATCTGTCTATTGTTAGTTATATTTGTTGGGTTTAGGTCTGTCCATTGTCAGTCAAATTAAGTCAGTCCATTAGAAGTTCTCTTCATGATATTGTTTCTGTTGTGGATAAGTCATTTGTAAGGCATCAGTAGTTGTTGACATCTGTTGAGAGATGTGTTTGTGCTACGTTTTCCAAAGTCAGCCAGAGTAGTTTGTACTGTAGGTTAAGCAGTGTCCCAGTCAATGTTCTGGTTTGTCAGTGGAGGATGTGAAGCAATGTGATTGTTAACACCATTTCCCATGGCTCATTTGCATTCAGTCAGTCTCATGTTAAGGTTTCTGCCAGTCTCACCACTGTTATGAAGCCTGGCAGTTGGAGCATTTGATCTTGTAAACTGCTCTCTGTCTGTTGTTGGGTTTGTCCCTGCCTTTAACATTGGTCAGCAAGTTCCATAACATAGTTGTAGATCTGTGGGTTACCAAGGTTGTTTTAGGGCTGTAGGATCTGGGAGATGTTTTCAGAAGTGCCCTTAATGTAGGGCCTGCCAAAACACCCGTCCTTCTTTGTTCCCGGCCAGAGTGACACCACTCAGACCAAAAGCGAAGAAGGACAGCTGTTTTCCCAGCTATCAGTGTAAGGTATAGTCACTGTGGTGACAGGTGTTGAGTTCCTGTTCATTGCATCAGCATCCATTTTCTTTCATTTCTTTGGTAAACTGGATGTTGGCATTCTGTTCATTACGGTGGTCATAAAAAGGGTCTTGATTTGTCAGTAAGGGTTGTAGTATGGTCATCAACTACATAGACAGTTGACAGGTAGGGTACCCACAGAATGAGATAAAAAATTGCACAGGTATATCAGGTTTGTGTACTCTTTCAGCTCTATCTTTTTTCCTTCCAGTAAAAATATATATACATTTTTTTCAAATTTAAGAGGATAACATGTACACTATCTATACAATACAAAATATAGGTCACCGTGCTCATTTCAGAGAAAACGAGTATTTATTTCATTGTTGAACCTAGCTAGTGGGAAATCTCTTATGTTGTGTAAATTTAAGCACTCATTTGTACATGCCAATGACAATGACATGAAAACTGTGCGCAGTAGGGACGCACAATACAATACTGAGGAATCACTTTAAGCTTGGTAATGAAATGTGAAAAGCGAATTGATCAACATGACACAAGCATTGGACAAAGAAAAACTTTGAGTTCCAGACGGGAATTGAGCCCATCACCTCCTGAACACTGGGCGGGGCTCTATCAACTGAGCTATGAGAACTTCATGGAGAGCAAGGTCACTTAATTGAGTTCATATGTGACAGACATCCTGCATACTGCTATAGGATCAGAGTTTTTCTTTGTCCAATGCTTACATCATGTTGTTCACTTTTCACAACTTATAAGTTCTTTGTAAGTCATTAACACGTGTCAATAACAACATTAGCACATCCTTTGTCGACTGGTAGTAATAACAATGTTGTAGTCATTTTTCAGTCGTTTCAGTGCTTGTTGCTCATGGTCTGTCAAGTTATTGTCAGGAATAGACACTGATTATATAAGTGTAAGCAATTCTACTTCTGATATTATCCTTGCATGATTGGCAGATTCTGTTAAGTCTTGTTGACAAGACAGAACCGCCTCAACACTGGATACAGTAGACTTGGTGTTACGAAAAATTGTTGCGTGACTTACGTGAAGATTTGCGAATATGCTAATTCCATCTTGAATCTTCTAGCATATTCAATTAGTGTCGCATCATAGTGTATTTTTAGTTGTTTACGTCTGCTGCTGTAAATAGTTTTATATTCTAATGTTACTTTATTTAGTATAGCCGGAAAGTTTTTGAACGTTTTGATGTAAAGTATATAAGTAAATTGGTGTAGTGTCTAGATGGTTTTATTTCCCAGGAGTGTTAAGAGAATAATCTCGTGAGTCAGTAGTGTTTATTGAAGTGCGACGAAGGTCGCGTGTAATCGACAGAGGTCGTGTTTGCGAAGTGTAACAGAGAGGTTACGTGGATATCTTGGCAGAGGCCGCATGTTTATACAAGAGTGACGGAAGTCCAAGTGTAGTTGCAAGCCTGGTGTGTGCTTGTTGAGAAGTCTTGTGTGGAAATACCGCGTTCGTGTGGAATAAATATCCTTGTTGTGTTTTCCGACATCCCTGCGTTCTGTTTGGACTACAAACTATACCTACCACTTTAAACATCGAACCTGCAACATTGGGGCCTGTCCGGGAGAGAGGAATTCAAGGAACTGTTTGTTTGTCTACCGTTAACCAGGAAAGGATCACAACTTGGAAGGAAGTAGCTGTGCTGTGGAAACAAGTTGTAGCGAGTGGAAGAGTCGTGGAATTTTAACGGTGTGAAATGGAGAAATTTATTCAGCTTGAAGAAAAGTTTGGACTGGAAGGAGAGAAGCTACTTGAATTTGTGCGTGAACAACAAGAGTTGGAATGAGAGGAAAAGCGTCAAGAAGAGGAGAAAGAAGAGAAATGTAGGCAGATTGAAGAGGAAAAAGAAGAGAAGGGTCGAAGATTTGAAGAAGAAAAAAGGCTAGAAGAAGAAGAGAAAGAAGAAAGACGCAGAAGAGAAGATGAAGAAAGAGAAACAAGGCGACAAGAACAAGAATTGAAGTTTAGTGTGCGACTGGACAGATACCTGTTACGCTGGCTAGAGCTTTCAAATACTGCGCGAAATTTTGATGGCCTTAAGGACTTGATCCTGAAAGAACAATTTATTGACTCTTGCCCTAAAGATTTGGCCATTCACCTGTGTGAAAGGGTACCTGAAACTCTGGCACAGATTGCGAAGATCGCTGACCAGTACTTGGAGGCTCATGGCAAACATTTGTTCAGCCCAGCGAGCAGAAAGCCAGCAGTGCCACCTGAGAGGGACGAAGGCAAGACCATGCAGATTAATCCACCAGTTGTCCACTGCTTTAAGTGCAACACCTGAGGTCGTAAGGCTGTCAACTGTCCAACCATAGCAAGAAAGTGTTTTCTGTGTGGCAAGCAAGGACACGAAGCTAGAAACTGTCGTTCAGGTGGACGAAGATCAGGAGGACAAAGTAAGGATGGTAGCCCTGTCCTGAGAGATACTGGCTGTGATGGAATAGTTGTAAAGAGGGACCTTGTGTCTGAGGATCAGTTTACTGGCGACTTTAATGTTATGCTGCTCATTGACAATACGGCAAGGAAAGTTCCCATCGCAAAGATTGGTGTTGGGGCCAAGTGGAAGCGCAATGTCTTCCCGATGCTGTTTATGATTTAATTATTGGTAATGTACCAGGCGCTAGAGCTGCTGACGACCCAGACCAAAGCTGGCAAGTTCCTGTACAGGATGCTTGTGCTGTAACCATGAGTCAAGCTAAGAAAGCTGGAGAAGATATTCCGTTGAAGGTACCGGGTACCAAAGAAAGTCCTGTAGTTGATAGAGAAAAGCTCAAGCAGATGCAGCATGATGATGAGAGCTTACAGAAATTTTGGGAGAAAGATGATGTAGTTGTGAGAGGCCAGGCTGAGACTTCATTTGAAGTGAAAGGTGGAGTTCTGTACTGTGTCTTACAAGCCCTCATGTGAACAGAGGTAAACCTCTGAAGCAGGTTATGGTTCCTGTGCAGCTGAGAAACCGAATAATGGAACTAGCTCACGGATCGATCATGGGAGGTCACATGGGAATAAAGAACATGGTGGATAAGATTTAAAGTGCATTCTATTGGCCAGGCATTCAAGGAGACGTGGCTTGCTATTGCAAGTCCTGAGATGTATGTCAGAAGACAGTTAACAAGGGTTCATTACCGAAAGTTCCCCTAAAGAAGATGCCATTAATTGACAAGCCATTTAAGAGAGTGGCAATCGACCTGGTTGGACCTATTGGTCCCCCAAGTGAGGATGGTCATAAAAACATATTGACATTGGTCGACTTTGCAACTCATTATCCTGAAGCAGTCCCGCTAAAGAACTTTGATACTGAGACTGTGACAGAAACGTTGGTGAATATCTTTAGTCGTTTGGGAGTGCCTGAAGAGATATTGAGTGACCTTGGTACGCAGTTCGTCTCTGAGTGTATGAAGGAAGTGACGCGACTTTTGAGCATTAAGCAGCTCACAACGACTCCGTATCATCCTATGTGTAATGGCCTGACGGAAAAGTTTAATGGAACTATGAAGAGCATGCTGAAGAGATTGTGCAGCGAACAGCCAAGACAGTGGCATCACTACATCAATCCGCTATTGTTTGCATATCATGAAGAGTCTACTGGGTTTTCGCCATTTAAGTTGCTGTATGGAAGAGCTGTTAGAGGGCCAATGTTTATTCTTAAAGAGCTTTGGACAAAAGAACTGGAGGAGCCTGAAGTAAAGAATAGCTACCAGTAAGTGTTTGAGCTACATGAGAAGCTGGAAGATACCCTCAAGCTGGTGCACACTGAGCTTCAGAAAGCCCAGAACAAAGGCAAGCATTATTATGACCATAAGACTAAAGTCAGGAAGTTTGTACCAAGAGATAAAGTATTAGTGCTGCTACCGACTGACCATAACAAGCTTCTAATGCAGTGGAAAGGTACATTTGAGGTTAGTGCTGTTGTGGGTCTCAATGATTATAAAGTGAGAGTCAAAGGAAAAGAGAGAGTTTATCATGCAAATCTGAAAAAGTATTTTGAGTGAAAGGATTCTGTGCCCGTTGGAGCAGGTGCTGTTGAAGTGAACGTGAACAGTTGTAAGAGATTGGTGGTTATGTTGCTAAAGAGTCAGTCAATGATGTGGTCATCAGAGATAACCTTTCTCATGATCAAAGGGCAGAGTTCATGGATCTTGCAAACCAGTTTCAAAGCTTGTTCACAGAAGCCCCAGGCACAACAAGTTTGGCTCAGCATCATATCAAGCTTACATCTGACCAACCAGTTAGATCAAGATCATATCCAGTACCGTATAGCTTGAGAGAATCACTGACGAAGGATATTAAAGACATAATGAAGATGGGAGTCATGAGAGAATCAAGTTCGCCCTATGCTTCGCCTGTTGTGGTTGTTAAGAAAAAAGACAACACAAACCGCGTATGCGTGGATTATCGGAGACTGAACAAATTAACTGTGTTGACCCTGAACCTATGCCGACTGCCGAGCATTTGTTCCAGAAGTTGAATGGCGACAAGTATTTCACAAGAATGATTTAAGCAAGGGCTACTGGCAAATTTCTATACCTGAGGAGGACATACCAAAGACTGCTTTTGTGACGCCTGACAGATTGTATGAATTCCTGAAGATGCCGTTTGGTATGATTAACTCTGCAGCGACCTTGAAGAGAGCCATGAAGAAGCTATTGCATGGATTGGACAGCGTTGAATTTTACCGGGATGACATTCTGGTTCATACCCATACGTGGGAGGAGCACATCAAGGTGCTTCGAGAGTTGTTTAGAAGATTATTAGCAGCTGGAATGACCGTAAGACCGACCAAATGTCTTTTTGGAGTCAACACCGTTGATTTCCTTGGTCATCGCTTGGAGGAAGGTTTAATCGGTCTTCATGAAGACATCGTGACAAAGATTAGAGACGCTCCAAGACTAACTACGAAGAGGCAGATAAGATCGTTCATGGGCTTGGCTGGATATTATAGAGATTTTATCCCCAATTTCGCAGCATTGGCAGCTCCGCTGTCAGACCTCACGCGTAAAGGTCAACCTACACAAGTAAGAAATTGTCAAGTGCAGAGCGTAATTATTCAACCATGGAGAAAGAGTGTTTAGCTATTGTGTGGGGATTCAAAAGGTTTCATCTGTATTTGTATGGAGTTCCCTTTGTGCTACAAAAAGATCACAAGCCACTGAACCATATGAACAGTGCGAAGTTTGCTAACGGACGCCTAATGCATTGGGCTATGTTTCTTCACAGTTACAACTTCAGAGTAGAGGCTATCAAAGGATCTGAGAATGTACGAGCAGATTATCTAAGCAGAGCAGAGGAATAACTTAAGAGACATTGGACTACCTCCTCTTGTAGCACTATTTAATTAATTTTTCGTTGTTAGTAGAAATTTTGAAAATTTCCTCTCAAGAGGGGGTTATGTTACGAAAAATTGTTGGTTGACTTACGTGAACATTCACGAATATGCTAATTTCGTCTTGAATCTTCTGGCATATTCAATTAGTGTCGCATCATAGTGTATTTTTAGTTGTTTACGTCTGCTGCTGTAAATAGTTTTATATTGTAATGTTACTTTATTTAGTATAGCCGGAAAGTAAATCGGTGTAGTGTCTAGATGGTTTTATTTCCCACGAGTGTTAAGAGAATAATCTTGTGAGTTAGTAGTGTTTATTGAAGTGTGATGAAGGTCATGTGCAATCGACAGAGGTCGTGTTTATGAAGTGTAACAGAGAGGTTACGTGGATATCTTGGCAGAGGCCGTGTGCTTATATAAGAGTGACGGAAGTCCAAGTGTAGTTACAAGCCTAGCGTGTGCTTGTTGAGAAATCTTGTGTGGAAATACTGCGTTCGTGTGGAATAAATATCCTTGTTGTGTTTTCCGACATCCCTGCATTCTGTTTGGACTACAAACTATACCTACCACTTTAAACATTGAACCTGCAACACTTGGTCAGAATCCATTTAGGATTAAAAAAAACGACGGAAAACTGATGATAACTGTTTCTTCCTGTCCCTTAGACAAAACCAAGACTCACATACTGTCCTAAAGACTAAAACACTGAGTGACACCTAAACAGATACCAACCATGGAGTTAAATGCAAAAAAAATAAGACTGAGGTTTCTGTTTAGGCTTGGCAAAACTGACTTGCATTCTGTTTAATTACCACATTGACCATGTCAAGGTTACTTCACTTTTATCCCTTTATAACAGCTATCACAGTATAATATTATACTTAGATTCTCCAACAGTCAGTCAATTACATTGTAGTTTCTCAGGACAAGTGGAGATTACTGTATGATGCATGTACATGTACATGTACATGTACACATACTTCATTAATATGGTTAGCATATGATGGTGCAGTCTACATAATAGTATGGCAGAGAGTGCAGCATACCTTTAGGATTAAGTGCTGTCTCAAATACGTGAAGTTGTTGAGGATTTTGTGTAAATGTGAAGACTTTTATGAGCTCTGCAAGTACAACTACAATCCTAAAAAAACAAACAATTTTTTATTATTAATTGGAACTATAACAAAATTCTCCTATCTGATTGGTCATCAGTAGCCCTGATTAGAAAATGAATTGGACAGTTGCACACGTCATGTACTTGTAATTGGACAGTTGTTCGCATCATGCTTGAGAAATTGGACAGTACATGTCATCAAGCGCATGCTAGTTGCACTTGAATGGGTTACCTTTTACAGCAACTAGCTTAGAAGTTGAATATACTAACCTGTCAAATAGTTTGTACTACTGTTATATTCTTCTCGAATTTGGTCATAATTACAATTAATTAGTAATAGGACTTTCTGTCGTACAATTCAGGGGTAATCATGCTCTTAATTTCAAATCGACCTTGTGCTGCGCGCTTTTGAAATTAGTTGCCCGATTATTCCCTGAATTTTACTCCACTCAGTCCTATTACCATCAGTAATAACACAATAATCAATTGTACAATACTGTTCCTAACAAAAGGAATATAATTTAATCTTTCAAAGTAAAATAAATAGTTTCAAAAAATATCCACACCCACCCTATGGACGGTGGCAGAAATTCTCAGGTGTAGCAGGGTCTTCTTGGAGGGAACAGGCTAGATAAAGATCTTTTACATGGGTTTCAATGCTATTAAATAAACACTTCAGTCTGTTCTTTCTTAATTGATTCAGGTTACCAAACCAAATGAAATGTTCTGTATCTTTGAATTAACAGAGATATACTTTGAAGTAAGATTCTTTTTCACTTATTTTCCATTTTAACTCTGCCTTTGCAAGAAGTAAAAGAGGTCTTGCAACTGCATCTTAGACTTTGAACTTAATGGAACTGGAAAGGTACAGCAGTACCATAATGACAACATCTTCTGTTTTTTCATACTGTCTTTAAAGACTGTACATAATTTATACTTAACATCACGCTTTGTTTACTCTAGACACAACTGGTTTTATCACTGGTGAGTGCAGCACATTTCATTACTCATGTTTCTGTCAAATCATTTCAGAATTTAGGACCCATATGCATACAGGCACCTTTAGACTTAGGGGGTCAACTCTGTGGTGAGCTTATTGCACGAAAAAAAAACCCCTCACATTCTCATGTCATATAAAACTGTTATTATTCCAAAAACAATTGTTTTGAAACCTTGCATTCTCTATAACCTAAATCGACAAACCTACTAAAATTAGAAGATTATAAAGAAGAAAAAGTTTCTTCTTCTTTGTACAAAAGGTTCAAGAAAATTTTAAAATGGCTCTGAATTCAGAGTCACTACAAAAACAAAGTCTTGGTCTTTGTTTGCTTTGATTGTCTTTTGTTATTGTTTTGTTGATGGAAATAATATCTTTCTTGTAGATTTCCAAGATACTTATTGCGGGCCCAAGAGAGGCCCGCAACCCTTATCTTGACAGTGAACAGCAGATTGTTTATGACGTGTGCACACCACGTTTATAACGGTCGCTGAAACCGGAAGTTGAAAATTTGTTCTGCCACTAAGAACGATCAGAATGCGAAAAATGTGTCAATCACAAAAGCTTCTCACATGGGATGCAGACTCTTCTGTCACATGGACGTTTGCTGAAGTTGTCACGACAGTTTGCCACATGGGATCCAAGAAAATAACCCAGGCCGGGCCGGGCCAGGCTCATCGAAATTTCTTTTTTTCGCTAGAACTTGAGCTTGGAACATATAGAAATTTATATTCGTTTGAATCTTCAATGAAATGACCTTGTATGCATATTTTCACCTTCGGGGTCAACAAAAGTCTCTAATTTTAATGTGCTGAACAGGCCGAACCCACGCTCTGCAAAAATCTCTTCACAAACCCTGACTTTGAAGCGATATAACACTTTAGGGTTAATAGATATCACACATCGGCATAAGTACAATCTATTCCTTAACAATCCAGCTTTATCATGTTAAGATTTCAGTTAAGTGGAAGAAAACCGGCCTTAATTAGATTTTTTTTTCACCTCACGCCATTGCTTGACTCAACGAAGTAGCTACGGCGCCCATTAGCAGCCGAGAAACATGAACAACACAAGCCGATGTTTCAGTAAAAAACTCCCAGAATTGTTGCCTGAAAACCGTGAATGGGAACATCTTTTCCGAACTTTCCCTACGTGATTTAGACGAAAACTGACCTCGGCAGGCTAGAGAAGAGAACAAAAGAAAAAACAGAACAGACAGCATAAACAAAGCGATAATAATTATTCAGTTTCGGCACGGAAACGAAAATAAAGATTGCTTCTGGATAATTTCACCCTTAAAAGCCAGCAAATGGTCCTAAATTACTCTCTGTATCCTCACAAATGTCCTGACTTCCATCTCTGAAAGATTTTGCCTCAATTTTGAGCAAATAAACATTCCTCGCACCCGGCTTGAATATTTAATTAGCTACATGTAACTTGACAAGGGGATACAACGAAATTGGTGAGA
>JAHPZR010023272.1:0-2500 GCA_019787425.1 Platygyra sinensis
AGTACCCGGAGTGTGAAGCTGCATATGTTTATGTATTGGACCTCTAGGGAAGGGGGAGGGGGAGAAAAAATTCAAAAATGGTGGCTATATAATTCGCACAGGAACGTGTCGCGAAGTGAAGTGGATAACTCGTGTGAATGTATGTGTACACAGTATAAAAATACAATATCGGTAGGAACCAGAAGCGTGTTTGTTCTACAAGCAAGCGCGGCCTCGTTGACAGTATACAGTACTACACATAACATCGCAAATGTGCATACGGTAGACAGATCGGACAGTGTAATAACATAATTGTTTTAGTATAAATTTACCGTAGTCTCATTGGCATAAAAGCAAAATGTCAAGTAACGCGTAAGAAAAGAATGTTTTATTATGTTATCCGCTTCTGTAGAAATCGGAGCGAAATAATCCTACAGATTTGTCTTTAGGAGTAATTCTAAGTAAATTACCGCAATAACCTTTCCAATGATTTTCCCACGCATTGATTATGAACTTTACCGTCGGAAACAAGTTTGCACCGTTGTCGAACTGTCCTTGGCTAAATTTTACATGTGTTTTGTTTACGCGGCGTTCCGCCTTTTTAAAATATTTTTTCGAAGCTTTTGAAGTTATAAACCGTATGAATGTGCTTTCCATGGTGTTAGGGTTAGTCTTCTCAAGGGGATTTTTAATTTACCCGGTTACCATCTAAAATTCCCTTCCAAAGACTTCCGGGAAAGGCTATATAATACAGTCGCGCATTTTTCCGATGTGACCACCGTCAGCCAGCTGTACGCTACTGGCGCTGATAGTATACCGAGAAGCTCAGGCCATCAGATTGCAGCATTTGCGATAGTACACTAGTAGCAATTCTACTTATCTCGGATATTCCTCCAGTTTTAGCTTGGGAATATTCATTCACGTGACGTGATTACCAATGCGCGCGGCGGGGAAAGCGAAAAATTTTATGGATTTATATGGTTCATAACCTCAAGGTGGCTAAGCACATTACATTATCCAATGATCGAGCTTTCAGTAACTTTTTGATTATAGCAATCATATCATTCATATAACCATGGAAGATGTATCTACCTGGACAACTCCATTCTGCGCATGACTTGACCTGTTGAGATTTTCCAGCGCAAGATATTAAAGCGAAAACTGCTCTTTGATTAATGGCCACACATGTTCTTTTCCGCTGACGAGTTCCAGTACCACATGTTTTAGTGCAGTCAGTCCATGAACTCCATCGAGACCATTTGGATTCTAAAATCAATGTCAAAGCGATACAAATAATAAAAGTTCGAGTGGTACCCTGGTCACCAAAGAGTTTTTTCTTTTCTTTTCTCTGCTGAGATGAGAGATACCCCGCATGATATGACAAACTAATCTCGTCACGTGTCAATTTTAATGCATAAATCAATTTAAACCAATGAGAATTCGGGGAAAATTTGTTGGTGAACTAATAGGGCTGATACTATAGAATAGCTCAGCCAATCAGATTGTAGCATTTGCGTTTAGTATACTAGAGAGTTCTACGAGAACTCGATGTAGAAACGCGACACGCGTGTTGTGTAGAGAACTTACCTCTGTTATGTAACAAGTCTTGGCAATTACTGCCACTTCTACACACTGCTGGCCAATCTAATCCTGCTCATTGTGGACATGATACTTGTTGCATCATTCATACTGCTTGTTGGCTGAACAGCTGAGGTATACAGACGTCATTTGTGGCAGTGGGCGATGTCTAAGTTTGTTGGAAATTATTTGATTGTGGCTCCTGGGAAGGCTTGCTTTCTGTTGTTATTGATTGAAATATCAGTTAAAACGTGACGACTGCCCGTACACTCCTGTTGCTGACTTTAGACATTCTTTTCATGTGACCTTCTTCTTACAACTCATTCAGTTTACGAAACTTGTTACGGAATGACATGAAAGAGTGGTTTCATAAAATTAAACCGTACTTTGAAGGTAATATGTTGTGAGTTTTGTAGATATGACCATGACCTACAAAACATTCGGTTCGCTTTTTATGTCTGTACCCTTTTTTCATGCGCGAGACGGGGTACTAATAAGGGTACAGTGGGTTTCAGTAGGGGATACGGGGTCAGAGAAACGGTCCACACAAAAAAGGGTACAAAAGAGGAGGTGTTCAGTAGGAGTGTAGAAAGGGTACAAGTGGGTTCAGTAGGGGTACAAAAAGGTTCAGGAGGGATACAGAGGAGGCAAAGGAGGTGTTCAGTAGGAGCCCAGAAACGGTACAGATGGTGTTCAATTGAGGTGCAGAAAGGGTACAGGTGGTCTAGTAGGGGTACAGGGGGGTACAGAAAGGGTAAACAAGGGGTAAAGAGAAGGTATAGAAGGGGTTACAGAGAAAGTACAGGAGAGTTACAGAGGGGGCACAGGAGGGGTAAAGTAGGGGCACAGATAGGGTTCAGGAAGGGTACAGAAGGGGTACAGGAGCAGATTGTGGCCGTGGCGAAGGAAGTGGATCTCGAGGTGGAGGAGAAAATGAAATTTT
>JAHPZR010023272.1:7500-15000 GCA_019787425.1 Platygyra sinensis
GTGAGTTTTCAAAGTTTTGCAACGAGTGAATAAAAATCCGTACAAAGCACTTTCTATGCTGTAATCTGTTTATTGTATATATAACGAGAATTAAACACAACCATTAAATCAGTTTTAGTTTTTTTCCGGCACCATAAGTTTACATGCAGAACGCTGAGAACGTAATGAATGACCGAGCGTAATGAAAAACAAATCCGCTTTCCAGTCCAGATATAGGCGTACAACGAGCCTACACAAGCTTAAATATAATAGGGGAGAATTCGTAAATACATAGTGAGAAATCTTTTCGTTTGTCCATAATTACTGTCAGATTCAATCATGTCATGGCGACGTTTCGCGCTGTGCAAAGACAAATTCGGACTCTGTTGACTTACACTGTTTAAATTTGAATGTTCCTCCTTGAATGTTGTTGGCTTTCTGATGTTAAATTTACTTCCTCGGTTTCTTGAATGGCCATTGTTTCTCAAACTGAAGTTCTAGCGCTCAAGATATTTGTTAGATATATTCCATTGCTGTTTTTCCGAAAGTGAAGTAAAACGGGAACCGAAGCCATGTTATCGAGACACAAACTTCAAGCGGACGCTGATTTCAAGCCCGCGCTTCTCGGAAGCCATTAGAGTGCTTAACTCTGATTGGCTAAGTGATTCTATCATGAACGGTGATTGGTTATATTTTTCACATGTGAAGAACGCTATACGCAAACCTGATTGGACGTATCGCTTTTTTCACCGGTGAAATATAGCACATATAGAGTTCTATTTGCAAGGTTTATTGCCTAAAATTCTCGCTATATATACAATAAAATAAACTAACCATCCTTTGGGCGCAGTGATTACAAGAAGCTAGTATTTCTTAAACTTCCCTTGGGCCAGTTTAGTCGTTTTGGATCCTCTCTCACGGTCTCATTTCGACTAAATTCAACCCCTTCTTAGCGGTCACCCAGTAGTTTAAAAGCCCTTGTTAGGCGGCCAGTAATCGAAGTCCCAAAAAGAACTTTTCTATGCATAGTCAGTTTTACTTCTTTTCAAAGCGGCCGGTCCCCGCAGCATAGGGCAGCGCGTGCACTTTCAAGTCCGAGTCGGTGTTTGTCGTTTTGTTGTCTTTTGTGCAGAGATGCTACAACTATTTTACCCAACAATAAAAAGCTACTAATGATCATGTGTTTTTCACACCAACGATTGAAGTGCGGAATTTGTCATGTTTTACTGATTGTACTAAACAGCGCATTCATCAGTCGACAACAGACATTTCATTGGATTTTTTACACAAACAAAACATGCAAAGCAGCATCTACAGACATTAACCTATTGGGCCTTGATGAAACGTCAAGCGTTGCTTACAAGTTAGGTGAAAACTCAAACTTTCGATTATTTTTCTTAAATTACTTTTCGGTCGCAAAGACTCTGGCGAAATCCTCGCACACAAGCCGGTGTGGCTAGAGGAGGCTATATCGTAATATATATCCAACTAGTTTTTTGCTGTGTTGTGGAACAGCGGCTGTTAGTCTTCTATATAGATGTGAAATTTTAGAGTGAGGTAATGTGAAGTTTTTTGTAAAAGAAGCAGCGGAACCGACAACTTGGTTAGTGATCATGATAAAGCGGGACATACCTAAATTCGATACTGTCTTACTTCACTCAAACTGGCGCAACTTACGACGAACATAAACGCGTTTTGTTGTTGGCCAAAAGCATAAAAGATTTAAGGGAATTTCGGACGCCAATATACATTTCCCTTGCGCGACATCCCCCGAAAACCCCTCAGCAATGTACGCACGTCTGCCGCAGGCAATGGCCCAATTTAATTGTTCTAGAAATAGAAAAATTGTCTCATATCATATATAGGGACAGCCCCAATACTAGAAATGCATGCGCTTATACGCCGTCTCCGTCCCCGATTATGGCCTCCTGATCCGACGCATACAAAAATACCTTACTGTGACTAGTTTATAACCAGTAGCTATAGGTTATACTATTGCAACAGTCTCCTCTATTGAGAAGCTCTGACATGTCATGAATGCTAGTGCGCGAATGATCTTCTGCGCACCAAAACAGTGTCTTTTTAATTTTGCCGCTCCTTGAACATGTTCAACTACGTCTCTGATTGCCTATCCGCCTACGCGCCTACGTATCGAGTTTAAAATCCTTTTGATCACCTTAAAGTACTCTAGGACACAGCTCCAAAATATCTCATTGATTCAATTTCTGCCTTACCGCCGTCCCATCACGATTTACGGCGAAATGACATTGAGTACCCTCATGGCGGCAGCGCCACGGGTTTGGAACAGGATCTCAGTGCTTGCACCATGTACCAACAACAAATTGAGACCTGACCCCACTGGCACGGGTCATTTGTGACAACTCGAAACTAACGAGAGTCGGCCACAGCGCACAGGGCTACCTGTGAGAATATCCGGCATGTGGACTGCAATGGAAAATACACCGCCAAAGCTAATGCCCGGTAAACTGAAAGGATTCAAATTCTTTCAAACCTGTATAACCGTCACTTCTGCATGGATGTAGGCAGGATTTTTCAAAGGGAGGTGGGGAGGGGTTTCCCACTGTGTCAAAGTAAGGGTACTCCCACGATTGTCAGGCCGTTTTAGCCACCTGTTGGAGGTTGTTTCCTTAAAAAAAAATTCTTGCAAAGGGGGAGTAGGACCCCTCAAGCTACGTCTCTCCCTAGAGAAAATTCAAATCTTCTTCATAGCTTGCGTAGTCAATGTGCAATGTTTTAGTACCGCAGTTTGTGTTATGTTCCTTCCCAAATTGTAATGGCCGAAAGTATTTGAGTATACTTTCTACATGCTAATGGTAGCTATTGTTTTTACAAACTATCCTTCAGGCTCCGGTTGTTAAAAGGCTGGATAACGCTATCCAGCGGATAAATCGCTATCCAATGGATAAGTGTTAACAAAACAAACCACGCTATCCGCTGGATAGTGACTTATCCGGTGGATAGCGTTATATATCCATCCTTTCAACAGCCCGGGCCTGATATTTTTACTCATCACGCAAGTTACGTGACGCTTACAGATCAGTCACGTGCAGCAGTGAGCGAAAGTACTTGATGAATTATCGAAGGAAAGATCGCCCGAGTGAGAGTGAATATCGCCCCAAGAATTCAGTTATTTTCGGGAAAGAAAAAGCTATCAAAGCTGCCAGTTCGGCATGTCAAAGGGAAACTTCGACTCACTCAGTCAACTACGTACCCTCCCCTCTCTCCTTGTGCTCACATGCTTCCATCCATAGACAATTGATTGCAATTTCTGAACTTAATTAAAATTAAAAAAAAATTATCGTTTTTTTGAGGGGGTTAGAGCTGAGAAGTTTTCTGCGCTTGATACTTCAGACAAAGAGAAAATGGAATTTGGTCAGAAAACATTATTTTTAAAACGTAAACAATCAGTTTTTATAATTATCATAATTCTATTGTTACACAAGACAACAATTAGCCATATTTGGAGCTTAAAGTCAGGCGGGAAGATTGCAGCTTTTGATTGGTAATTTCTCTCCTGGTGTAGTCTCTGATTGGTCAATTCACTTTCAAATTGACCTGCTCAATTTGGCGCTTTGCAGTTGTCGTTTGTTGGCGCGTCACAAATTTACAAAGAGTCGAGATGGTAAGTCGTAGTGATTTTGCATCCGTTTCCATCCGCTTTTTGGGCGACGCTTTCGGGCTATTTTATTTCGAAGAATGTGCATCCATTCTTAAACTGTTGATTGACGATACATTTGAGCTAAAACCATGGCGTACGTTTCATATTTTTCACGCGAAGTTTCACTGTTTGGTTTGTAGGCAGGAGGAAAAGCTGGCAAAGATTCCAAGGCAAAGGCTAAAGCCGTTTCGCGTTCGGCAAGGGCTGGACTTCAGGTAGGTCGGAGTTTGAAAACCACGAATCGTTACTCGAATTTGCAAAGGTCTTCTTTGTTAATTTTTGCTGTGTCTCTAACCATGTGTGTCGCCTTTGCAGTTCCCAGTAGGTCGTATTCACAGACATTTGAAGAACCGAACGACAAGTCATGGCCGCGTCGGAGCTACAGCCGCTGTTTACAGCGCAGCTATCCTCGAATATTTAACTGCTGAGGTAAGTGATTAAACGTCTTTCAAGGTAACGGATTCATTTGTAAACTAAACACAGAAAGCTCTTCACGTTGAAAGGCGAATTCAGAAATTCGTGGCGCTATGGGCGTTTGAGTGTTTGAATATTGAAATAATGTAAAATATGCAACTGTTTTGTACAATTTCTCCGTTGCTTTTTAGCCGTTAATTCACCACATTCGGAAATATCTAGTGTTCGTCTATATTCGTGCAATCTAATCGTGAAAATCTGATCAGAAATTCGCTGAAATGTCTTCAAACTAATCGCTGTTACGCTAGTAACGACAGTTCCCGCCATATTTGAAATCTTCAATGGCGTCCTTTCTTTGTGACCGCCTCAGATGGTAATTTTAACTTTGATGTCATATCTCGAGCGGGTTTTTCACTTTTCAGCTCGGCATAATCAAGTTTTAAACTGAACCTTTGTTAGTCAGCGACGAATTTGAGCAATTTTGTAATTTCCTTGGTCGATGTTCGGTTTAGTTCTTTCGTGATGCTTTCTTTGTGACAAAGCATTGATTTGTGGGTGGAATTTTACCTGCTTAACTTCGTATTTTCACCTAAACGAGCTGATCTAACTCTACTTATGTGCCTTAGGTTCTAGAGTTGGCTGGAAATGCCTCCAAAGATTTAAAAGTGAAGCGTATCACTCCTCGCCATTTACAACTCGCCATTCGAGGTGACGAAGAACTCGACTCGCTAATCAAAGCAACCATCGCTGGTGGAGGTGAGTTCACATAATTATATATTTTGTTTCTTCGTCGTTTATTCTAGAAACATCGTCGATTCGGTGGCAAGTTACTTTGCCAAAGGGATCCCATTTGTTGTTAATCTGAGCCATACTGCCCTTGTAAAACTGCTTTCAAAGCTACTATGTTTGGATGGTGGTAAAAAATGATTTCTTAGGAGATGGTAATACACGTATTTAAGTGGTAATACCCGTAGTTTAGTTTTCCCTGTTAAAAGGCCTCAGCATACAAGATTTATTGCATACATGTACTTGTCCTACAGTGATTAAATTTTGAAGTAGAACAAATTGTTATTGTTACCCTGCCAACGACTAGCAGCTTGTAGAATGAAAGAAAGTGTCAGATTTTGTAAAGACGACAGTTTTAAGATGATTCTAGCAACCATTAGATTCTGTAACAATAGACCACTTTAGCTGGCGGTTTGTCTTCGCAATTCAGATCATGTGATTCTCTAGAATAATTCTTTTATCTAAAAATTATTCATTCATATACACGGGACTATTTGAAAATTTGAAAGCAAGATTTCTCAAGGGATCACACATGGTCTCCAATGGACAACAAACTGTCCAAGCAAAGGAGGTCTATTCATAAGTAACGTGGATGATTTGGAATTAAAGTAATATACACTGAACCAAGGGTGCAGTTAGCATATTTTTTGTATTGCTAGTTTGTTTGGCACCAGTGAAAAAATATTGGTTCAGTTTGTAGTCAGAATTTTCAATGCATACCTTGCTGTCTAATACCTTTGCTTGTTTGCAGGTGTTATTCCTCACATTCACAAGAGTTTAATCGGCTGCAAGAAAGGAAGCCAACAAGCCAACATAAGCTTAATTTCTAAGTTTCTTTTTACTTTATATTATCTGTACAGTTTCATTGGGACTCCAAAACGTTTTTGCTTACACACTTCGTTGAAAAAATATAGCTCTGTCTTTTGTTGCGGCTGTTTTGCCAGTAAAACATGTTATGTTATCTCTGTATTTATACATTAAATGTACAATTATTATCGTGTAATCATGTGCTTGAATAAAATGATCACTATTCACTTTTTAACTTGTGGATTGCATCTGTAAATTTAAGAGTGATGTGAATAGAAAAACTGAATTTGAAAATTGAAAGTTGTGTAAGAGGCTCTTTTCACTATTTCCCACATGTCTGAGCTTGTTTATTACTCTTGGATGTTGCTTGGTGCTGGCTCATTTATACAGGCAAAAATAGAAATTAGCAAAGAATCATTTACCACTGTTCTCGTTGATACAGGACTTTAGAGAACAACACCCGCAAAAAAATTTCCAAAATCTGTCAATAACACAAGACTGACAGAAATTTTAAAAATGTTTCTCTAGGTGTTTTGTTTTCCAAAGTTGCATATAAACGAATATGGAGGTAGTAAGCTTGTGTTTCAAAGGGCAGAAAAGTTTGCTGTGCTTGTGAATGAGCCAAGGTGACCTTGTGTGTTCTTATTAGTGACATCTTGGATTACTGCAGTTTTGACTTTTTTCCTCAAATTATATTCAGAAGGGATGACCCTTGGTTTTTCATTTATAAGCAACTGTCATGAAGTCATTAACCTGCACATTACTTTTTGATTTGGTAACCTTGAAATTTTACTGTCCCCCCTTTTAAAGAGGTTACTCTTAATTTTGACTGTATATGTTTGGACTCGAGTTCTTAGCTTTTCAACACCCTATATCAGGGAGGATGCTTTGAGATGGGAGTTCTAAGTGCCTGTTGTCTGTCTGTTTTTTTAATGAAATAAAAGCAGGAAATTTTATTTTCTTGATAACAGTAATTATGTAAGTTTCAGTTGCATTCTCTATTTAACAAATTGATATCAGTTTTTAATGTCTGTCCTGCTATCAATCTTGAATTTTGTCATAACATTGTCAAAGTAGCTGTGGATCCACGAGGCGACAGCCGAGTGGATCTGCAGGCTACTTTGACAATGTTATGACAAAATTCATTGTCAATAGCAGGACAGACGCATTAAAAACGGACATCAATTTGTCCACTTGCTTGCTCTCGCTTGCTGACGCATCGCATGGATTTCAAATTTATGTTTCTGTCTGCATATTGACAATAAAAATTAACCAATGAGTGCGTGTTAATTTCTGCAGTTATCGTAAAAAACTGGATGTAAATTGTTTTTAGCTGCAGATTATTTTTCAGGAAAAAGACAACCTTTATAGACCTTTCCAACTCCACATCAGTGTGTTGAAACAGTAACACCAGAGTGAGGTTGGGGTGAACATTTTAATACATTTGCTCTTTGTCCACCCTGACCTTGATTTGGTGGCATTCTTTGTTGGAATACAGGAAAGGTCTGTAGCTGACCCAATTTTTTCTGACCAATTTCAATATTAAAACTCGGCCTCAAACCATAATACAGCTTAGTGCGAGGCTTCAGGGAATAACTGCAGTGTTAGGATTGGTCTATTTCTATAGTGTTCAGTTTGGAAATCTAACCAGTTTCTGATTTTTTTCTAAACTCCCCAAAAAATTTCTGTTCCATTTCTCCCTTTCAGAAGTTTTGATTCAATACAAAGCACCTATTGTGAACAGCTATGTCAGATCTAAAATTACTTGTTCACATTTATTTTATTGGATGTGGCTGCTTGTCAGCAGAACCTTATTTATGGAAACACTCTAGAAA
>JAHPZR010023272.1:20000-32500 GCA_019787425.1 Platygyra sinensis
CTTGCAGAAAATATTTTCTTTGAGCCAAACACCATTTTTTCTAAATGTAGAGGGGCTATTTTTGCATTAAGTATACCACCTGCTGTTACTAAATCAGTTCAGGAAATTAGTAATTGTTCGCATCTTGTTGTTGCTAAAAATCAGTTCTTTTTTTCAGAGTTTTTACCAAGCTTAAAATTGCTCTTCTACTCAACTTGTTTATTTACAGTTTGTCAATAATTTCACCTCTTCCTTAAAATGCACTTTTACAAATTTTTATGCAATAGCAGAGAGATTACTTACATGTAAGCCAGTGGTGAAAACTTTGAGAACTAATTTAAAAATTGTTTTCATAGAAGTCTTTCTGGTGATATATTGTAGTTGCAACTTGAAAAATAAAAAAAAATAAAAAAGGTTATAGCCATTTTAAATTCAAAATAAAACTGTTTGTTTTTCTTTATTACTTTTCTACCATTTTCCACATTAAAGTAGTAATTCAACCTTGAGATTATGCTTCACAAACACATACGTCACCGCCAACTTTGTCTAACCGATCAAGGCAAAATATGTTATAAAGCTGTATCCTAGATTTTGATTTCAGAATTACGGACAGAACTGTACAGACAGCTCTCGCTTACTGTTAGGACATCAAACTTTTATCTCTAACAGCGTCCTTGAGAAGAATTATGAAGTGGTTCCTGTTCTTTATAGAGCGAGCATTTAAGGAGGCTGGAAAGGGTTTTTTGTTGCTATATTGCTTGTGAAACGATGGGATGTTACAAAGAAGGATTTTTAATGGTGTGGGCAAACTATATGTCTCGTTGCAACTCTATTGTTGGGCTATACTTTAAGGGTACTTGTGACGTCATATCAGTTACCATGGCAATGCACGAGGTCCACAAAAGTGTCCTCTAAATTTCAGTTTTTGTAAATTATCTGAGAAACTAATTTGGTGACCTACCATTTTTATCTCTTTGTTGGAAAGTTCCCTAGATTGACTTTAACTTTTCAGACAGTATGGAAAAATTTTATCTGGTAGAATTAAATATATTTAAAGAAAACGCATTTTATGGCTTACAGAAAATTCTACTAGATAATTTTCCCCGAAACTTTTATATCTGAAGTGCCATCGCGATTGGTGCGTGTATGCAAAAAATCAAGATAGGTCTCCGAGCGAACTTTCGAGCTAAAAACAAATGTTTTCCGCAGATTTTATTTCTGGTTCGCGCGATTTTACGCAGCATTAACTTCCGGTGTGCTGATTTTAATACTGATTCAGCTGACGCATGCATCTTAGTTAAGGTGTGTGTAGATTGCGTGCGCGCATGCAGCTAAAAACCCTTTCGAGCCTCCTTAAATGAAGTTGCAGTGCTCAATTTAGAATTAAATTTGTTGTAAATTTGTTGTAAATTAGGTTGCCATCTGGATCAGAATCCGTGGGTCCAAGGTTATCTGGATCATGGTTCATCAAACGAACCACTGAATCCTTAGCCAAAGCGGGTTGATTGACACCTTTGATGCACCATAATCTGATTGACCTTGGATCACTGGTACTGATGCCCGTTTCTCAAAAGCCCTGGTAAATTTTTGGGCCTATAAAGCCATTATCTAGAAATAGACGAGTGTATTCCCCTGAATCGTCTTGTATATAGGGAACCTCTGTTCATATTAAGAATAATTTATGTGAATAAAACAGCTCTGTTATCATAAGGTTCAAGATTTTCCTATGGCTTCTTGGCATCAAACTTTTCAGCACCTTTGAGAAATGGACTCCTAGTCCAGACCATCCCTTAGGAATGCATCCTTATTCTTTTCTCCAATTGCCTGATTGCAGGCTAAAAGATATAGCGATCTAGACCCATGATCAGCTTATGCACCTATCAATGTCAAGCCCGAGGGGGAAGGGGGGGGGGGGGGTCGGGCAACCCACGGGAATTTGACTTTGGCGTATATCCCCAGGGTGGGGATTTTGACCTGACATCATGCATTTGATCTTTCAATTTTATATAGTAGAAGAGAAATAAACCATTTGTTTCTGCTAATTTTGACCATTCTTTTTCGCCCAGGGGTGGGGATTTTGATAATTTTTTTTTGAAAATGTCAAACCCCCACCCTATGCCCGACCCCCCCCCCCCCCCCGCCCCCTCGGGCTTGACACTGATAGGTGCATACCATGCGGCCACTCATTCACTCGAATTTGTCGTTTGTCCCAGATTTTTCTTCACAATTCTCGAACGTGGATGGTAGCTGTTCGCGAGAATCGCAACTTTAATTTTGTCTTCTTTTGGATCCAGAGTTAGATCCTGCAAAGTCGTTTTGTACAGTGTATATATAGCTTCATTGTTTTGGCAACTTTTATCCTTTGTAACGTTCAGTTTAACCTTCAATGCTCGGTGTACTTTCTGCTTGATTAAAATTTCTAAATACAAGAACTAAAAACAACCTTATTCGCCGGTTTCCTTTCAGTTAGACAGTATGTCAGGTATTCTTCAGTTTACTGTTATCTACATCATGCTACATCGGCGCCATTTTAACCTGCGATCAGGCGTCCTTTACAAACGCCCGATCGTAGGGTAGCGCCATTTTAAATAAACACGCGACTTTCAGGTATTTTGCTATCATGTGATATTATTCCGCGTTTTAATTGGCTACTTTGGGACTGACCTTGACTGACCTTTGCCCCAGTCTTCCTATTTATCCAGCAAACAGCCTCGGCTGAAGAACAGCTGAACACAGATTTCCTGAAATTTGTATGCGTTGCGGTCTTTGAAATTCCCTACTTTGTGGAAGATGTACGTCTACATTCTTGCAGCTAAAAGAATGATTTTCTGTGTGGATTTTCGTACACGCCAAGACACGTGTAAAACAACAACAATCGAGGATAATTTCCATCGATTTGGCACTGATAAACTTTCTTCAGTGTGAGCTTGATAAATTATGGCTTCTCCAAGGAAAAACTTTCATGTTCTTGCCGAGTCTCGACATCAGTGTTAAGGAAGCACTAAGCTGGAAGCTGACAAGTAAGCTGTCGTGTTAAATACATGTTTTGCATTGCAACAAAGTGAACGGAAAGTGAACTGGCCATGATAATTTGCTGCTTTCCTTCAGTTTTTCTTACGTTGGGTTTGAAATGTCAACTCTAAGCTCTGACGCTTTCAGCTCAAATGTAAATAACCTAAGTAATGCAATAGCTTCACCGTTTTGTGATTTTGGTGATAATTACCTTATTCGATCTTGCTTACATTTGATTCATGTACTGTCTTCTTTTGTTATATAGACTGTATTTAAAGCTTAATTTTGAACGAGATTGATTTTGAAGATGATTTCCAGTCGGTACTGTGCACTCTCGAGGGTTTGTTTGCGTTTTTTTTGTCGGAGGGTGTAATTTGCAAGGTTTGCAGGTTGCAGTTGCAGGTTGCAGGTTGCAGGTTGCAGGTTGCAGGTTGCAGGTTGCAGGTTGCAGGTTGCAGGTGGCAGGTGGCAGGTGGCAGGTTGCAGGTGGCAGGTTGGCAGGTGGCAGGTGGCAGGTTGTAGGTTGCAGGTTGCAGGTTGCAGGTTATTTTGCGGATGTTTTCCGACGTACGGTGAATGGAAACAAAGAAAGCTATTATCTTTGTATTAGTTAGCATTTTTACGAATGTGGTCAGGAAGATTATTCAGTTCCAGTCAATGTTTCATCGTGTTAAGATCAAGAATAGAGGTCGACGATTAACGCTGGCGAAATCACTTATGCGGACAAGAAGTAAGTAGTTTTTTCCTTGTGGATGTAACTATTTTATAGCCTTTCATGCCGGATTTGTGCAGTTCAATTTCTGTTTTCCGAAGTTTACAATTAGTTTTGTACATAGTCTAATTCAGTTTAGTTTTACTCCAATATTTACATCTTAGTTTTCGAAACCGCTTCGCTTTGCTTTGGTACACATCGCTTGGTTAAACATCTCATTGGTTTCGCTTCAATTAACTCTGTTTACGCCAATCACCGTGGTGACTTTGTTGTAGTTAATCATTTGAAGCGCGAAACAAACTTCTGTTTATTAACGTGGGATTTACGAATCATCCTGTGAGTAACGTTCCATGCTCACACAAAGATAGTTCCACATAGTTCCGAAAATAGTGTTGACCTTATTGTTAAGCAAGCAGAGTTATCATCTCCGTTTGATTGTTTCATTGGTTTGCAGGTTGCTAGCTATGGCCCTTAACGTGAACTCTATTATCAAGGTTTTATACATTGTAGACATTCTTATTACTTTTAAAACAATCGACACTACTTTGATTGCCTTAGAACTTGGACTTCTTACAAATTTAACCTTGAAATATTCGGCAACTAAAGATTCAAGTTCATGATATTAATTGTTGCTGTTGTAACCTTGTTGATCTCGAAAATAATTAGCTTTAAGTTATCTAAATTTTGCTGATTAACTTCACAACATCAACATAAACATTACTGGAGGGTTGATAATAAACTACTATGTACTACAAGACAGTCTTGCCAAAAAAAAAAACGGGAATTTTAACATTTTCCGGTATCTTTTATTTGTCTATGTATTTATCTATTTATTTATTTATTTATTGATATTCATTGGAATTATCTATATTTGACCTGCAACCTGCAACCTGCAACCTGCACCTGCAACCTGCAACCTGCAACCTGCAACCTGCAACCTGCAACCTGCAACCTGCAACCTGCAACCTGCAAATTACACCCTCCGTTTTTTTGTTTTGTTTCACGCAAGACATAGCAAAATGTAAACATTTTGCAACTTCTTACTGAGGTAAATTGAAAGTTTCAAAACAACTACTGGTATCATTATGGATGCGAAGCGGTTAATTGAAGCTTTCTAATACATGTACTTCATTCTTACCCGTATAACTTGATGAAACAACTTTACAGTTGTTAAAATGAATGAAGCTGCTGGAAAAAAAATTGAAAGACCTCAAAGATTAGGTATGTGGTTTGTAACAAAAAACATACATTCACATTCCATCAAGATTTGAGATTTATAAAGTTTAATTATAAACATTAGGGTGTTGAGACTGTGCAGTAATTGGACTGGAGATCATCTTTAAGTCTGTTGAGAGCTTTTAACAGGCCTTCTGATAGGGTGCGACAAAGCAACAGAAATTACGCGAAATTTGCGGGCAGATTATGCGAACAGGCTATAATGGGATAAATTAATATGTAGATTGTGAGACACATTTTGCAACCAAACTACTTTATTTTACAGCCAAGCAAACAATCTCTCCTTTGTGTTTATTCCACGTGAACAGAACCAGGAAGCACAATGTTATTCCCGTGACGAAAAGGGGAGACGACTTGCCATCGGGCTTTAGAAACTCGATGGATCACAGTCTAAGGTCAAAGTCCATATGCTGCTTATATTGAGAAATAATCTTTTGCGTTGTTGCTAATTCTCAAACTTTTCATACTCTGCTTGGCAGCTTTTTGACCCAAATAACAGAATTAACGGCTACTAAAGAGACTAGGTTTGTCATGCATTTCTCTAAGAGAAAGTCTGGGTAGAAGGCTATAAGTAGTCCCTTGGAATTAGAGTTTTAGCATGACTGCATGGTGCATCTTGGTAAAAGCGGAAAAACCATAACATGCATTGGACAAAAAAATCCGAAAAACCGCCAAAAACTGAAAACCAAAGACGGCATTGGAGAAACTCTGCACACTGCACAATGCACAAAAATAATATTATAAAATAATATTGATTTACTCTTGGTCAAGGAATTGGAAGAGACAAATTAATGATCAATGATATTCACAATAATTACATTTTTTTGGTTCCTAGGTTGTGATATCATTTCTTCTTAGCATGTTCTATATTGTACTCTATGGTGTGGAAGCAAGCTTGTAAGTATGCTGAAAATATGTACACACATCGTCCTTTTAGTTCCAGCTTTTAAATTAAATGACTAACAGTACAGTGTGTATAGTACATGTGAATAATCACATCAACTATTTGTAATATGACTAGTTTACATCCACAGTAACATGTAGGTTAGTATAATTTGAGTCACTCTTTGCCATTCTCAGGGGTGGAATTTAGGAAGGGTCATAGATGATAGTTTTTCACCTCCACCCATAACTGACCAAGGACCCAAGGATGAATCTCCCTTCAGATATCCCCTTTTCCTCACTACAGTAGGTCCACTAAATCAGTCTCTGAGGTGGATGGTTAAAATTTACATAGCCATGGAGTGCAGGTGCTAATTAAAATATTAAGGTAGGATGGTTTACAAACTGGCTTGCAGTAGTTAAATACCAGTGCACCTCATCTTTTTTGTGGGAGATAGTGGCCATTGCCTAACTCCTGTACAGCTTTCTCCCAGGCCTTTGCGATCAGACCATGTGACCTGAAACAAATGACCAAGACGGAAAATATTGAGGCCTAGGAACTAGGCAACAGTGGCCTCATGGTTAGCGTGCTTGACTCTGGATCAACTCGAACCGTACAGGTGCGAGCCCTAGCTAAGGTCGTTGTGCTGTGTTTTTGGGAGAGGCCCTTTACTCTCGCAATGCCTCTCTCCTCCCAGGTGTATAAATGAGTGCCTGCAAATTTAATGCTGGGGGTTACTCTGTGATGGACTAGCATCCCATCCAGGGGGTGTGGGGGGGACAAAGTTCTTTTAGTCGCTTAATGCTACACATGATGTATAGAAACCTGGATAAGCTCCATCCTGATTGAGCCACTTGGGTTGTATGCAGACTTCACCCATGTGGATCCACGAGGCGATAGCTGAGTGGATCCGCAGACTACTTTGACACGAAATTCATTGTCAATAACAGGACAGACGCATTAAAAACTGACATCAATTTGTTTTTTTACGATTTTTTTGACGTCGATTGCTCTTGTTATAAATTCATGTGTCTGTCTGCTTATTGACAATAAAAATTAGCCAATGAGCGTGCAAGAAATTCTGCATTTGTCATAAACACCTCAACTTAACTCAACTTTCCGTAATTTTTTGGAACATTATCAAATAACAGTTCAAATTTTTTTCCAGCCCAGTTGAACACTGCCTAGATATGAGAACACAACAACTGTGGATATTTGACATTGCTTTTAATCTCTTTTTCTTGATGCACTTTTTACTTCGGGTAAGTTTTATTGTTGTAGTTATTTCTTTATTTTTTTGATATTGGTTATTGATCAGGCTTGTTCAGTTAAGATGGCTGGATATTGGCCAAGTTTTTTATTTATGTGTTTATGGATTTTTTCCTTGAAATTGGTAATCATTAAATTGTAGGGCAAGTTTCTGAAGTTATCATACATGCATGTTTTTGAGGCAGAAGTTTGACCCAGTATTGTCTAAGCACCTCCTGTAGGCGACCACCTAAGCCTGACATTTTAGGTTGTAAAATACGGGAAGTTTGACTGCATGTTACAAACTCTTGTCAGAGAATGTTGAGTAATAAAAATGTTTTTATAGTTTCTTGCAGCAAATGATAAGCTGATGTTCTGGGTTGAGACTTTGTCGCTGGTCGACTTCTTGACTATTCCTCAGGTCTTTGTGTCAGTAGTCCTGAGACAGAACTGGTTAGGTATGAAAAAATGATAATTATTTCTAATAATTTTTTTGGAAATGCTAATGATACATTGTAACTAAAAAATGCCAAGGAGTTTCATGAATGAATTCTCAGCCAACTGAAGGCTATAGATTAATTGGTTCTTAATGATGCACCATGATCGTTTTGATCTAAATTATTGTTGTAGTATTGTACCATTAAGACTGGGCTCTAGGCACATTGCTTGCTGGCCATGCAGGCCCATTTACCATTGTTGTGACATGGGGAGTTGCCAGCCTGCATGACAGTCGTACACTGTAGACTATTAAAATTGTCTCTCTGGAATGCATGTGTTTATGTTGCCGTCTATTAATTAGCCCACAACTAGAAAATCAACAACTCTGGGCTATTAGACATGACTGTAATACATTTCCACACAGTGTATCAAAGTTATACTGTCTAGCATTTTGCTAATTTAGAACTTACTAACAGTTTTCAGCTCCGACAATGGGACCTTATTTACATCCCTTTCCTTTCAGGGTTAAGATTTCTTCGTGCCATGCAGTTTATAAGGCTTGCAGATATTCTTCAATACTTGGGAATTATACACTCCAGGTATGATATATTCTGGGTAATACAATAAAAAAGTTATAGGTCAAGTCTTCAGATAAGCTTACTGACCCATGAGGTTGGTGAAATCATGGTCGGTAGTCATGCTCATATAACCACAGTGAGCAAAGAATTAGTCCTGTTTGATAGTCTAAGCAGGGTGCAGAAAAAAAAAACAGGTCTTGATGGCCTAGCTGGGTAAGTAATTGTGCTTTTGGTCAAATTGTGCTCTTGGACGAATGGAAAAGGATTCAAGTTTGGTGGTCCAATATGGGCAAATGAGATTAGCCTTGGTAGTCTTTTAGCTGATAAGGCTCTGCATCCTATTGTGCAAGTAATATGATTGTTTCTTCTGTTATTTTTCAGTGGTGTTATCACATTGATGGTGATGGTTGGCAACTTATGTGCTCTGTTGTTTACATCTGGTGGAGTTCTTCATTTGGTATGTAATTATGCAGTTGTCACTGACTGTGACAGATTTTGTAAATTATACAACCTACAGACAAGTACATGGGCACTTCTGATCAAGATATATGTCAATTTCAGAAGAGAAAACGATCTTGCAAATCTTTAAGATGCAGTCATTAAATGTTTAAATTTATGAATTTCTGTGTAAAAAGTCACCTGCCTTCTCAAATATTGTACACTGTACATCTGAGCTCTGTAGAAGTGGACTGTGTTAACTTTGTTTTAAACTGATAATGATAACAAATATTATGCCTTTAATTATGATAATTAAGTTATGTCTCGCGTCAGATGTCTTGGAAATTTAAATATTAAGTAGCTTTGTTCTCTTTCCTTCTTAGGTGGAAAATTCTGGAGATCCTTGGGATTTTGTCAATGGCCAAAAACTGAATTATTTTGAATGTCTCTACTTTCTTGTGGTATGTTCTGTCAGTGGATCACTAAATAATTAAAATTTGCCCAATCACTACCAGTACCAAGCAACTTGTCAAGAGTTCCTGATTCAGTGTATTGATTTCCATCATCGAGCTCTTGCACATGTTGTACTTGGACTCTGGAGTTGTACACAACACCACATGCTTCAGACACTCAGCATTACGATATGCTTGATACAAGGTGTTAGTAGCTACTTGTGAAGATTAAAGCAAACGACCAAGGAAATAAGCAAACAGGGATTTTTTTTCAAACTGTTATACATGTATGTAATAAGGCTGTAGAGAATTCATGGAATTACATTGTAAATATCATGGCCAAACACCCACACCATTATGTTATTGGCACGAATTTCAAGATATCTGCTTCTTCTATAAGTGTATGCATATAAGTACTACAATATTCATGTTAATGGTTATACCAATTTAATTAATGGTCCTATTAGGAATGCCAGCAACTCTAATTTACGACCCAATCGTGTCAGTACTTCCTTATTTCGTGACTCATTTTTCGATCGCATTGTTTCCTTATGGAATAATATTTCTTAGATATTCGTGAAACTAGCTCTCTCTACCTTTAAAGACCGTCTATTTAACTACTTCTTTAACAGATTTATCACTAACTTTGACACTTCTAGAATTCAAACATGGATAACAGTCTGCCCTCATTGCCATTCAATTAATAGAATGAACTGTTGTTAATTATTAGTTTTTTTTTACGTATGTTTTAGTATACATGTAAGTATATATTTATCGCGCTGACCTCGCTGTGACTTAGAGTCCACGTACGTTAGTTCCTCATTAAATTTTTAGTACCTTTTTTTAATGACATTATTTTTCACTAATTGAAATGGAAGGTACAAAACAAATAATGACTTATTGTCAGGGCATATAAAGCATATAATTTATGCACAATATATGTGTAGTTACTTCTGTTATATTTAATAACTATTGAATTGCATTGATTTGTGTTGATTTACAGGTAACCATGTCCACAGTAGGTTTTGGGGATATATCTGCCGTGACAGTTTTTGGAAGAGTTTTTATGATGATATTTATCTCCATTGGACTGGTATGTAAAATTTGGAAGATTAAATGAGCTTGTCTAAGACTTCCATATAGAAATTGAGAATGAATAACATATTGATATAGTTTTAGTGTAAATGCCCAGTCATTTGTTTGCCGGAATTCTTGTAACAGTTATAAAAATCCTCTTCAAACACATTTGGAAAATGCAAAGAAGTGACCACCATGTTGTTAACAACTGCATACACAGCTTCATTGTAAGCTGCGCACAGTCTACAACAATAATGTGTAGTGTAGCTAATCAGATAATGGCAATCATGATAGAATAATACTTTCAAGATTTATCCTAATTCCTATAATTAGTACAGGTACACCTTCAAGTCTATAAATTATTCAGTTTGGCCAATTCAAATGTCCTTTACTGATATAGCTTACTCTACTTGTTTCTGTTGACTCTAGAGGCATATTTCTACTCTACTTCTAAGGATCCAATGCTGCTGCCTAACAGGAGCCCAGCAGCCTGGGGCACCCAAGAAAGTCCTTTGGGCGCCTAACTTTTTGCAGCAGCTCCCAAAACTTTACCTGTTGGGTTCCTAACTTTTTGGCTTTTGCCCTTCTGGGCTCCTTGAAATATTGTTAGGCAACAGCCTTGTAGGGATCTCTTAGCAGAGACTGACGAAGTGTCATTACGGTTAATCTGCAATAATGTAAGTGCTCATATCCCCTTTGTGGAGTAAAACAAATCTGAGATGCTTATCTCAACAGTAACCAAAATAAGTCATTGGCTAGCACTGTTTGCCAGGTTAGTGTTGACATTACAGCTTTGTAACATGATGAGTTACATGTTATGTTTTTTTCCTGTCTTGTTGTTTAGGGCATGTTTGCCACATACATTCCAGCCATCTTGGAATACTTAAGTTCTCACACAATTTACCATGGATCATACAAGTTACCAGAAGGAAGAAAGTGAGACCTTGTAGAATTGTGGTTTGCCTTAATGTGCAGTTTAAATGCATAAACTATTTGAATGTATTTTCTTTATTGATAACTCTCAAAGTTCACTCATGAATTTCTCTCAAGTTAAATACATAATTATGATTCTCAAATCCATGTTACCTGGATTTCTGAAGAAAAATCCAGAAGACTTTGTAAGGATTGTAGAGTCTTAAATAACCACAAGAAAATCTTTGTAAAGGCTCTGTAATTCCAAAGCTCAAAGAAGTTAATACACTCACTCATGGAAGCTGCTGACGTGAGCACTGGGTAACCAGGCTGCTATTACACTAATATCATTACAGACTTCCAGGCATTTCTGAAGACCTAATGTAATGACTTTAAAACTGTGCTGAAGATTCTCGAAGATGTTCTGTTAATAGAGCATTTTCACATGATGTCACGGCAGCCAATTGGTGTTTCAAAACAATGAAACAGCAGCCATGTTGGTGAACCAAACCAATCTTGCGGAAGTTGAATTAAAACTTTACTGAAGATTCCCGAAAAAGTTCTGTTAATAGAGCATTTTTACATGATGTTACAGCAGCCAATTGGTGTTTCGAAACAATGAAACAGCAGCCATGTTGGTGAACCAAACCAATCCTGTGGAAGCTGAATTTTTTCTTTCATAGAAACTCTTCCATTTATTTGCTCCAATGAATTTACATGCTTGCTGGTATCGTGACTGAAAATGCTCCATACAGTTCATTGATTAGTCAGACCATGCAAACATAAATTAGTGTCCAGTTGCTCAAAGTAAAACATAACAGGTCTGTTAACTCAAGTGTTATTTAGGGCTCAGACATGACATTAGGGATGTTCAAAGGACTCTGTTTGGGTGTTCAATTTTCATGTTAATGGTTACCTGTACTGGACAAGTACATGTAGTCTGGAGTCATGTGCATGAAATTACCATCCATGTACAGATGTGATTGATGTTTTCAGTGCACAGGCCTCTGACACAACATGAATATTATTTACATGGGTGTTAATTGGCAGGTGTGTTTAAGTTAAATGATAAGTGAGCCAAATGAATAAGATTCTTGGATTTATGAACAGGTGTTTTACTATTGGTCAGCAACAGATTTTGTTAACTACAGTCTAGAGATATTTTAACTTGTGTTATTGTGATGATTCCAGGCATATCATTCTTTGTGGATATATCACAATGCAGAGTGTGGAGACATTTTTGAGGGATTTTCTTCATAAAGATCGGTCTGAAACTGCAGTGAATGTAGTCATCATGGCAAAGTGAGTATAGACAAAGTGAGGTTTGACTAATATACATATAGATTGAAGTACTTTTTGTCTTTGTTTAATGCGAAACAAATTGCCTCTTGAGCATACACAAGTCGGGCTGCACTTTTTTCTGCAGCAATAACTGTATAATTCTCAAATGCAGTTTTTGGTGAAGAATTATAAAAAATATATTTGGAAAGCTGATTAATATTTCATAAATCTGCATGAGCCTCTCGTGGTATCAA
>JAHPZR010023272.1:37500-52500 GCA_019787425.1 Platygyra sinensis
AAACTTCAGAAACCTTCCCTATCCTGTAGCACATACCTACATATAATTACATAGGCCAGATATGGGACTAATTCCCCCCAGGACTGCCATCCCCCAATATGTCCAGAGGTTAAAGTAAAACTCTTTAGGATGTTGAGAAATAGTTGGAAATTGTTCATTAGATGACATTTTTGATGGAGCTGACTAAAACCATGAGACTACAGTTGAACTTCAACAAAAGCCACTCTTCAGCAGAGCTACAATTATAGCAACTTCCCTCTGCCCCAAGGTATTCTTTGGTTGGTCCACCTTGAGCATTATTAAACATAACCTGCATGGTTTACTGTAGAATTATGTGTCTTTTATTTAGTTGAGGAAAACTATGTGTAATTAAATCCATTTTTGTGTTACTTCTGTCAGTTTCTTGCCAGATGCACAGTTACAGTCACTGCTAAAGAAACATTTTGTACATGTATCATTCTTCAAAGGAACTGTTTTGAGTGGAGATGACTGCAGAAGAGTTAAGGTTAGTTAAGGGGTTAATGTGAATTCAGAATTGTTTGTTTTTGAATTTTTTTATAATTTTTGTTTTTTAAAAGATTATTAAGTCAGTTACCCCTTGTAGCAAGATAATTACTAGGTCACATTATACATGCAGTTTGGACCTTAGTCCTCATACAGGCGTAGTGGCCCATCAGTGTAGTGTCTATCTCCAGTTTTAGAAGCATGATACAATTACAATTGTTATATAGCTGGCATTTTCCACTGCAGCACGTGCGCCCATTTATTGGCTAGTTCATGGTCACATGACATCTAACAATAAAACTGATTCCTGCCAAATGCTATGAGCGGGCAACATTGCGAAAACTATGACGTCAAGCGGGAAACAGTTCACTGTTACCTTTGAAATGTTGACCATTGTTGCACATTATCAGAGGTGGCCTGATGTTGTTGCTGGAATCTTGGCACATTTTTCAATTGCTTTGCTAATGGAACAGTGAATTTTGTTTCCCTCGGATTTCAATGTTTCCCTTGACTTTGTCTCGGAAAACAAAATTTACTGTTCTCCTTGGGACCAGTCATTAAATGTTTTAAGTATTTTTTACCCTAGGGGGACTCCCTTAAAAAGGACAAAGGTGCTCATCAGAAATGTTGGAAAAAACCCCTAAGAGGAACAGAGATCTTGTTTTGTGAGCGTGGCTTGAAATGTTTTTCACCCTAAAGAAGTACCAATTCTAAAACAACACATGATTTCCCACCATACTATTTTGGCTCGATACACTGAAAGGTACATAATTATGTGTACTACAAAAGCTCACGCTGCGAACTTCTTAAAGCTGAACACCTTAAGAGATAACAAAATTGATTTTTTATCTGTAAAGGGCATGATGGCACCCATGTCCATTCTATATGGGAGTTCCCCCAGGATTTGTACTCCCCCTGGATCAGATGCTAGTCCATGACAGGGTTACCCCCAGCATTAAATTTGCTGGTTAACCCATTTATACACCTGGGTTGAGAGAGGCATTGTGAGAGTATAGTGTCTTACCCAGGGACACAACACATTGTCCTCGCACCGCAGGGCTCAAACCCAAATGGCTCAATACAGAGGCAAGTCTATTACGTTTAAGGACCCCACCCCTCCACTATTATAAAGCACCCTACAATGTTTCTGCAATAAGCAACTTCTTTTAATTTTGAGCTACCAAAGTTAGTAAAGAATTACATGTAATGCTAAATAGAATTTGTCACTAATCAATTTTGTTTTGATGTACATGTAGATGAAGATGGCAGATTGCTGCATTGTGTTGTGTAACAGAGAATGTGTAGACCCTAGTGAAGAGGATGCCGAGAACATCATGAGGTACATGTATGAGTATTATAAATATGTATGTTTAAGAAAATGAAATTGTTTATAATTTGATTCCATATCATTCCAAACAAACCTGTAGACAGAAAGGGGATTTAGGGTCACACTTTTTGTAATGTAATTATAATAAATATTATTAATAGTTGATTATAATATAGTCTGCAGTTTCAAAAGTGCACATATCTGCCGTTTATTGCCAAAAGAATGTCAGAACATTAACCTAAAAGACATTTTCACAACTTTGCAACAACATGCAGCGTGTGACGTGTTTGTATGCGCAATAGGACAATTTACTTATTGAATGGACTAAGTTAGTTTAGGATTGATTTGATTCTTTATTCTCTTTGATCAGTTTCAGGCATAATTTTACCAATAATTAAGATTATCTGACAAGAAAGATTTAAAAGTATTGTAAATTGACATTTTGAGGCATGAACATTGTTCTTAAGAGTGAAGTCCTTATAATGCTGTTGTCATGTACGAAATGAGTTTGAAATGGATTACGTTCCCAGTTTGCCTGGATTATGTAATACTAAATGTATTGATCATTTTCAACCTCTTAAATATGATTATTGTTTGCTTTCCAACCTTGCCCCTCTGTCATTGCAGTAGATTCATGCACACAATGATAATTATACAGTCATCGAATTCTAGTTTTTTGAACCTCCCAATGAAAACAAAAATTAGTTTGAAATCAGGGCTCGAGACTAACTTTTCAGCTTGCTAGCCCAGTGGCTAGTGACAGGTTTGATTCACTAGCCAAAACAAATTTTTCACTAACCAGATTCTCTAATATCCATCTTCGCATCAAGGCAAGTAAAATGCTAGCCTGACTGTGTAACTTGCTGTATGCTTTGAATGAACAACTGTAAAGTACAAAGTTTTCGCGTCCTTGATTCTCACAGAACCGCCATCAAAACTTCAGAACTGGCGCACCAAAAAACATTCTTTGCTTTCAAAACATCCATTCACGATTTTCGCGAACAAAATAATTTGCTCCACCTTAACTCTATACTTTGCAACCATAGGCATAAATGCTATAATTATAGGCGTCACACAACAACGAAAACAGAAGCTTTCGCTTTAGTGAGAAATTCTCATAGAACTTTACAACTCACTGCCGAAAAAACCTTCCTTTCTTTCAAAATGCCAATTCACGATTTCTCGTGAACACAATAATTCGTTCCATCTTAATAATATTTTATTTACAAGTTGCAAACATAAGCATCAATATTATATAGGCATCATTCAAATTTCAAACAACTGCGATTTTTAAATTGTTTTCAAAGCCTGAGACCTACAGATGCTGCGCACCCTAAGGGAAAAAAACAAACAAAAAGTCAATCATTCTTTCGCATTTTAGTAAATTAAAGTTCTTGTCTAAGCCAATAGATTATATTTGATCAAGGCTATGCTCTTAGAAAAATTCTAGCGAGCCCTTCGGGCACCCAACCTTGTAGGTTAGGGTGATTCACATGTAATGTTTTGTAATACTGTTGTCAAAAGTCCACAAAGAAATACAAAAATTTACATGTTTTTTAAGTTAAAATGGTTGATATATGTAGAAAAATTACGTCCTTTTCCCCTCTTTGCCCTCTATGCTTCTGATAATTTAGTTCACATTCTCCTTCAAGTAGGGACTTTTCATGTACATTATACAAGCCACAAGAGAAGACTTTTTGTTGATGCTATACGAAGTATACAAGGAAACTGCTGTCTTTATCACTGCAAGTGGCCAGGACGGCCAGTATTAAACAGATGGATGTAAACATTCTGAATTGAGCCATTTTGCCTTGTTAACGTCAATGCAAAACAAGAAATCAAAAAGGGAAAGACAAATTATTGTGAGACTGTTTTCATCTCTAAGTTAAATCTTAAAAAAGAGGTCGCCTGGCCGGCTGACTAGGTATATGTTCTTCTTGCTGCCCGAAGACAGAAGCTGGGCGAAAGGGCGCTGCTAGAGCACAGCCTTGAATTGATATATGTTATAGCCAGTGTGTTAAATTCTGCACGCTTTGACTTAATTCGTTTTGTGACAAATTTGAAATTGACTTTTAATTGGTTTCCTCTGGGCCTCCAGTGCTCACATATTTTTCACCAGCCAAAATGGCTAGTAAAGTGCAAAAACCACTAGCCAAAATGGAATTTTTACTAGTCTGTGGCTAGTTGGCTACCGTTAGTCTCGAGTCCTGGAAATATTGAAAAGTTTGAGAATTCGGAGGTAAATAACTAACAATGGCCTATTTCTCCGAGGAAGGGAAACAGCATCTGGTTAACAAATTATTCACCATTTGAGTGGAGGTGAATAGTGGCGGATATTTACCAAGCTGTGCATTAGTGGCGAGGTAAATATCCACCACTCTCACTGACATTGAGGTGAATAATTGTTTTAGTATAGTTATACCACACAAGCTGAATAACTAACGGACCAAAGAGTAGTTTTATTTGTAACAATATACCGACAAAAGCCATTGTTTTCTTTGGTTGCTCAGAGGTGAATAGTACTTGGCTAATCACCTCCGAGCTAGCCAATTAGCATGCCTGAAAAGAACTAAAAGTATTCACTTGTGTGGTATATACTAATTCTGAGTTGAAATTATTGGGAGGTTCAGAAAATCAAGGGTTTGAGAAATGATTATTTCACTGTTAGTATTAGTGGCAGACACATCTTTTGTACAGTTAATTATTGATTAATAATTGTCCTGAGTGTTACACTGTACACCTTTCCCTCTTCAAACTTGCAGGGTTGTAGCTGTAAAGAATTACTATCCAAGAATTAGAATTATTATTCAGTTACTTCAATACCAGAACAAGGTGAGCTTTGGGAAACGTCTTGAGTTCAATCAAAGTTCTTGCATCAAAGATTTTTTATCTTAGTTTATTCTTGACTTTGTATCCTTTCACTTTGCAGTCCTACCTGCTAAATATCCCCTCATGGAATCCTAAATGTGGGGACGATGTAGTCTGCATCAGTGAGGTACAAACACCAGTTTTGATTTCATTTGTAGAGAGTTTAAATTAGTCTAGATTGTTTATTTGGAAAAGTGGAAACTATAGAATGTCCAAGTTACGACACACAATTTTGCAAGCTCCAGTTAGCTTGCAGCAGCGATTTATCGGACTGTCTGTTTCTGACTGATGGGTTAATGCACACAAAACAAAAATGTTTGGTTCTAAAATAATGCAAAACTAATTAAGAATAAAAGCACACCAAAGCAAACATGTCAAAATAAATATGACCTAAACAAATGCAAAACAATATTTAGTATCCCCGTGTACCTGACGGTAATAAATTATACTTACATGTATACTTATACTTATACAGTAGGAGAATTGCCACATGTATGAAATAAAGCAGCTGATAACTATGAGAATTTACACTTACAGTAAGACAGCCTCGGCATAATGTGAATATCCAGTTCTAGCACATAGGCTGTGTTTTCACTAGGTAGATTAACTAGCTGAACATTCTTCCTAGGTGTTTGTCTACAGACCGACATTAGCTAGTTAAACATGACATCTGTTTTTACTGGGAAATTTTAAGCCACTAATAACTCGGAAGATTCAAATTACAACTCTACGAAACTTTCAAAAATGGCGGGAGAAGAAGGGCTTTCAATGAGTTCACTAGTACTGATTCTCGCTATATAATTCTGCGAAAGAGAAGGAGTTTCGTTCAGAGATTGCGACTAACGTCTCGCTTTCGCTGCCCGGGACTGAGCTTGTCGAAGGTGAGGCATGTCGCGTAGGAACTTGGTATGAAAGAACTGCTGGTGGCACGTAATGCGGGAATTCAATTGATATTGCATGCCGATGCTGTGAAACAGCGTCCAACGGGTCCGGAGGAATTGTAAAACGGCGAAAAAATTGGGAAGTGTTTTGCAATTCGTCAGCCATGTTTACAAGCATACCAGGTTTTGTTTCGAAAGAACCACGAAGCGAGCGTCTGGAAAATAATTTTGCCAGATTGTTTGTGCGAGGTAGTATATAACTCTGCGTGAGTTTCCTGTCGTAAAGGCGAGAAAACCCGTTGTTTTTCCCTGTGAAAACAGTTGACATTTTTAACTCGCTAAACACTAGACAAAGTGTTTTCACTGTATTTCCGGACTTTTCTGACTTTATCTAGCTAAAATTGTCCTAGTGAAAACACAACCATAGTAAGAAAACTGTCCCAAGAGAATTATGAGAAAAGCAATAAGTGATGAGCATTACGTACTAACTTATCAGCATCCTGCACCATAACATTTAGTGGTATCCAAGGTTGTAATCATGGCCATCTTTTTCTTATCCTCAACCAGCTCAAGTTGGGATTTATGGCACAAAGCTGCCTGTCTCCAGGATTCTCAACATTGTTGGCCAATATTTTTTCAATGCGTTCTAATGACCCAGTAAGTTGAAAGATCAATTTTTTTCCTGTCGTAACTTTAACTTAGTTTTTGCATAATGTATCTTACTTGAAATGTGTTGCAACGTTCGTGAGAATTAAGTTTGAGAAAACTTCACAAAGTTGTGGAAACATTGACCTGGAACGTGTGCTGTTGCGGCATTTCTCATTGTCACAAATAAACTTCTACCCTGAAAATAGCAAAGTAAGGGTAGGCTTACAGATACAGTCAATCCACATAAAGCACAGCTGGTTTCATTAGGGGCAGGGCATTGGACAAATTGGCTAGCTGTGAGAGTGATTTTGACTGCCTTGATTTACAGTCAATTATTTACCATCGATTCTAGAGGAAAGTTTTTCTAACAAAGATGCTCAGTTCAAAGCAATTTGCTCACCTGTGAAAACAAGTTGCTTTCCTGCGGAAAGTGTCAATGAAACTCCTGACAAGAGAAGCAACCTTGTACTGTGTAGCTATCAGATGATGCATGGGAAGCCCAGAGTATTGCCAGCCTAGAGGTGTAGCTAAGGCTACAAACTTGTACCTGTAGGAAAACCTCTTTTTGCTTTTTATTTTCAGAGGGACATCACTGAGTCTGACATTTGGAAGACATACTACATAGATGGTGCAAACCTTGAAATGTACACTGAGACACTTTCTGTTTCATTCAAGGGAATGGGCTATCGACAAGTTGCTGAGTGAGTTTACATCATTGATTTAGATTGCATACGTACACGTACATTGAACTTGACATACATATAGAAGGGTGTAATCTCACTCAGGTAAAGTCTACATGTACCTGTAATCGTTCATTGTGCCTTGAGTATAGGTTCCTGAGGTTATTCCAGCATCTGTAGCATTTGGTGACTGTGTCTTAGTGATTTTTCTCTCCCTGGATAGGATAATTTATAGTTCATTGCAAGGTTACCCTATGCAGTGAATTCACTCTCAAGTACATGTACATACTAGTTGTGTATACTAACTCTTTCAAGTGGTATACCATGGATTATCCCATGAGTCACGTGTATTTTCTGGTATACACTAGAGTCTTAAGGCGAGTGTGTAGACCAAGAAGATACAAGTTGTACCACCAGAAAGGGTTGCATAACTATTTTATACCATGCCATACAAAATACAATGGCCAGATGGAAAGGTTGGGTATGGTACAGTTGAATTACACTGATCGATGGGAAGGTTCGGTGGAGTACTGACAAATATACAACAGCTTTCCTGCATTCTGATTGGCTCTATTTCTATGGCATGGTATAAAGATGTTTATGCAGCATGCAGGGAGACCATGTTAATATGGTCACCAACTGGCCAGAAAAATCTGGCCATGTTAAAGTGGCTCTTCAAATAAGAAAAATGACTGACTGAGCTCTTGTCTGGGCCAGACTAAAGTTGCCATAGTAGCAAGGTGACTGTATTAACAGGGTGGATGTACAAGGGCAGGACTCCACTGTATACACATGGACGGAGGGAGCACTGTGGTTTTAGGAGGTGGGGGAAGTCTATATCCTGTGTGTCTGGCTGTGGTGCTGTATACACCTGGATGGGAAGGAGCATTGTGGTTATACGAGGTGGGGGTGGTATATGTCCTGGGTGTCTGGTTGTGGTGCAATTTGCACTTTTATTTTCGTAACCTCTATAAGTGTGAAGTTAGACTTAAGTAAAACTGGAAGATGAACTTTCTTTAAACACGGAGCGATCCTATATAATGAGGCTGAGGTGTTCAGCCTGTCAGTCACAAATCCCAACGGATGGCCAATGCTCCAATTTGATTGGCTTATTCACTCAAATCTATTTTTAGCGAGTTGCCACAGGATTCTGTTTTTCTGCGGATTTTCTGCGGTTGAGAAATAAATTTGAAAACTGAAATTCGCAAAGAAATACAAACAGACTGCGAAGGTAATATATTTTATCTACGGTAATATGGTTATTCAGCCAGTTATGTAAAAGAGATTCCGTAATGTCAACATTAGCTGCTGTTGTACTCTTGCAGCTAAAATTCAGTTGACCTTTTACGAACGTAACAAATTATTTTATGGCATTCAGCCTTGAGTCTTTCATTTCCTTTCTAATGTCAATATTCAGGCGAAATCTTGCTTTGCCATTTTTCAAGTTCTGTTGTTTCTTGGTAGTACTTGCTGTTTCCAATTTCTTTGCTCTGAATATGGAACAGTTTGAGGAATAACTCAGTGTTGTTCAATTTGCATTTTGTTTGCACCATCATAATGCTCATAAACCTGAATAATTTTGAATATCCCACTAAAATCTGTCTGTGTTCACAGGCTAACCAAAATCACCTCTTACGAGATTTCGTTTCGTTCTCAGCATGCTGAGATAAATGGAAGCAGATAGCTCGCAGCAGGCATCAGCTTTGTTATTTTAGGTAGCGGCGAAATTTGAATGTTCCACGTGCAGCGACGACAAAGATAATTCATCGTTTTTGTTCTTCCAAAGCCATCGTCTAAAGTGTTAAATTTAAGTTTTATTTTCACTATTTTTATTATTTATCTTACATTATTCTACATAAATGACATCCGTTGGTTTGACGAAAAATACGCTATTTACCACAACTTCTATGTTATGCGACTGTTCTGGCTTTCCACCATTGCACAGGAAAGCCAACAAGGTGCTTCAAGGGGGCGTGTCCTTGCCTTTTATAGGATCGCTTCGTGTTTAAGTTATGTGACACTAACCTGTAATGTAGACCTTATTTAAAACTGGTATGATTTAAAGTAATGCAGCTACATGTAGATTGCAGTACATCAAAGTAACATGTTTGTTGTTGGATACTTGCTTCAATCTATTGCAGTAGTGACAGCAAGTTCGTATATTTTGCAAACTACAATGTAGTAACGCAGCTGTTGTTTGATTGATAGGATTTGTTTTGGAAAGCTTGGTCTTCTTCTTATTGCAATAGAAACAATTAAACCTGATGGAGAAAAGATGTAAGTAATTTCCATAGATGTGGCATAAAGCACACTGTGAAACCATTCCCTCAGAACACTTGATTACACTTTACAAATGTTATTATGGAGAAAAAAGTTCATGTGATTGTTACAGAGAGTTCTATGAGAGCTGCCAACTGACAATACTCCTTATCTGCATCAAGCAACTTTACTTTAGTTTGACTCCTGCTTACTCTGAAATTGATGACATTCTTGACAAGCTTCTAGAACTGTTGTCAGCTGCCAACAGTACAGTACACCCTGTACTTTCCATTTTTATTTGATCTACAATTAACGACAGAAATGTTGCTTAAGACACTTTGCTTTTTAAACGGCTTGGAGACATTGCCTCCCCCTTTCTCCCAAACAGTGTTAAGCTTTCTATTTCTAAGACTGCAGACCACAGCACCTACATGTACACAGCATTGATTGGAGGATCAAGTGTATTGGCAAGTTATTGCTAAATGCAGTTGAAATACTATAATAAGCATTTAAGTATCGCAAACTTAATTAAGATAAGCTTACCTATCTAAAGTTGTGTCTACTTAGTAGGTATTATTTTATTTTTGTTTTAAGATTTGCCATCAATCCGCTGGATAAGACCGTAGAACAAAGAACACGGGGTTACTTTATAGCGGGTTCTTCCACTGAAGTTAAGAGGTATGAAAAATATTTCAGTTTAAATTTGACAAAACAGATATGAGTGATAGAGAGGAATAGTGAAAAAAAGTGCCCAGACGACTTGAAATTTTATTTAATTTGTAGCATATTAATTTGAAACTAAAAATATAGTACACACCTTTCAGAGTTTGAAAAAAAAAATACATCCTTGTAATTAAAATGTATGTCAGTATGAGAATTACTTTTAGGGAAAAGGGGGCAGATGAGGGAAGGGGATAATCACATGTTGGTAGGCATCTCCCATCCCCGCCTTTCTCTGAGTCATTAATTTACCCTGCCCCCCTTTTGTACATTCACCACCTTCTTTGAGGATTTTGCAAGTTTCCCGTTTTGTGGTTGAAGATTTCTTTTTGCATTATTTCTAGGGCATTCTACTATTGTATAACTTGCCATGCAGATGTGAAATGCCCTGAGCTTATCAAAGAATGTGAATGCTCCAAAGGTACAGAGATGCACTATTTAATATCACCACATGCCTCGTAGTTACTATACATGTAAATTGTTATTTTTTCCTAAATCAAGACCTGGTATAAACTGCTAGATCTATTCTGACTTTTATGTAAGTCAAGTACTGAGGATGCAATTACTAGACATTTCACTGGTGGAATTAACAGTGCTATAAATTAATTCAGTTTATTATCATGTAAAATGATCTAGCAGAACGAGAAATCACAGGAATCACAATTGAAAATTGATTATCATTCCAAGTCAAAACTAAAGAAGTTGGCAATTTGTGGCTTAATTTTGACCATGTTTGCAGGCACCATTTACCTTTATCTATACTTACTACTCATCCATGATCCAGCACAGCTTAATTCACTTGTTACACCTTTTTGCACTCAGGAAGTACTGTAAGTTGCCAGTAGGTTGGGCACTTGCAAATTGAATGTAGGGAGTGATTATAGCCCTACAATGGACCATCCAGAGGGAAGCAGATAAACTTAGAGTGGATTCATGCCTCTGACAACATAGACAAGCACTAACCTGATGTGCCACTAGGTTCAAATAGAGTCTTAAACTTGCCTGTATCCTAATTGGGGCAAGACGCTTAGTAACAAATCAGATACTTTAAGTGAATATGAAGGACTTCTGATAATTTAAAGTACAATTAGCAAAGTTCTTACACCATGGGATATGTCTTTACATGCTTATTAAAAGGTCATCACTCAGAAGCTATGGTGCTATTATTGACACATCAGAACATTTGATGAATCTTTTCTTTGTACATGCAAACATGACTTGTGCATCAATCTCGTGCTCATGTCTTTTTTCCTACAAGGGAAACAGAGCCCTGCATTAATCTCATGCTATCTTAGCAACTCATAACTTAACTTTGCAAAAAATTCTCTGGCCTTTTAATGTCACCTGAATTAATACTTTGTCTCTTTTTGGCACCAGTCAATTTGAACATCCAATGGAAATGTTCCTGAAGACCTGAACTGAAAGCCCCACTTATTCAGACAGTGATTAGATAAAATATCCTTTGCCATGGCTAAATCACTATCCGTATGCTTGTTTCTGCTAAGCAGTATCTACTGGATAGTAATTATCACATGCTATCCAGCTTATAGCATCCTAGATATCTTTCTCTGAACAACTGGCAGTGGGGATTTTTGTTACACCCTAAATTTCAAAAGAAATGACTCCACCTCAACAAACCTGCTAAGGCAAAAATGGCAGTAAAACATCCCTGTTCTCATGCTTTTTTTACTTGCATTATCCTTTTCAATCCTATGTGTAGGCTTGAAGATTGATCACCCCACATTTTCTGGATCTAAAAATTTTGAAATGTGCTTCTCTGAAAGTGGCAACAGTGAAATCCTGCCAGAACTAGGAGTCATAAGAATCTCTAAAATACACTCTCTGATTGGTTCTTTCTCTTTTATCTTTCTCTTTTTGGTTCTCTGATTGGTTCCTTTTCTTGTATTATTATATTGTTTTTTCCCTGAAATCCTTTGCGCAACTGGATGCAAGTTTCTAATCCGCATGTAACATTTGCAGATTCCAGATCTAGACTAACCCTAACCAAAAACTAACTCCAGCACTAACACTAACCCTAAACCCAACCTGATATTAAATTCTGACCAAAGTTTATTGTGGTCTGCAGGCTGCCAATTAATCATGCGACAAACTCTTATAATCAACCAACCAGATTACAGATCTCAGTATTGAACATTATTTAAGTGGTACTATGACGAAAATTGCATCTTTCCCATCAGAGTCATTTTAAAACATAAACAAGTAGCCTGTATGAAAAGAAAAATGACGCTTACTATTCTCAAACATCTCGTTTTGTTCCAGGGATATTCAAGTTTTCAAAGTATGCAAATTAGTCGAGTGATGACGTCGTACACTCAACCAAATTTTGATCAACTATGATGAAAAAGGATATCTGAGCCAATTTGTTTCAGAAATGTTTGATTCTTTGCAGTGAGGTTCTGTTAAATGTTTTCCACAATATGAGCTTAACAGTTTTGTTACCATGGCAACCTACTGGGTTAGAGACATCCCCAATGTTAAAGGTTCTTCGTTGTTCCATTTTGATATTTGCTAATTACAGGTTAACGCACTCATTGCTCGTGAATTATCGGGATTTACCTCCACGAGTTCACTAACAATGAACGAGAAATTTCAATACCGCACGAGGCCGCTTCGTGCGGTGTTGAAAATTTCGAGTTCGTTGTTAGTGAACGAGTGTAGGTAATTACAGGTTAGCGCACTCATTGCTCGTGAATTATCGGGATTTACCTGCACGAGCTCACTAACAATGAACGAGAAATTTCAATACCGCACGAGGCCGCCGAGTGCGGTATTGAAAATTTCGAGTTCATTGTTAGTGAACGAGTGCAGGTAAATCCCGATAATTCACGAGCAATGAGTGCGTTAACATTTTTATTATTCAAATTGAGTACACTGCAAACAAAAATCGTCAAACTTTTAGTCAGCCGAAGCCATGGTGTAATGACAGTGGTGTATAGAATTTACACCACGGCTATTACACCACGATAATGACGTCAAGGAGTTTGTTTCGTCACAACCCAGTGTCACGTGGCACAAATCAACCAACCAGAGAAACGGAATTCGTACAGTGTATGAAAGTTGAATAATAAATCCCAATAATTCACGAGCAATGAGTGCGTTAATATTTTTATTATTCAAATTGAATACACTGCAATCAAAACCCGTCAAACTCTGAGTCAGCCGAAGCCATGGCGTAATGACGGTGGTGTATTGAATTTACACCACGGCTAGTACACCACGATAATGACATCAAGGAGGTTGTTTCGTCACAACCCAGTGTCAGGTGGTACAAATCAACCAATCAGAAAATCGGAATTCGTACAGTGTATGAAAGTTGAATAATACTGATGCCTCATGCATGATCCAGCAAGGAAGTAAATGGGTTACGTATAGCTCGAGTTTGTGGCCTCGTTTTTTGCGTTTTTCGAACTGAAAATCAGTAACATTGAAATCAAGTGGGTGGGGACTGGAAAAGAGGGAGTTGCCATGGGAACAGAATTTTCTTTATAGCTATAGTTGTGTTTCCTGTAGAAGTCTACATATGAAGTTTGAGTGTATAATGCCATCAGTCAACTCATTTGCATATTTTAGACATTTTTTTGTTAAACTTAAATATCTCTGGAATTATTGCAGATATATGAAAACGGTAGTTGGCGTTTTTATTCTTTTATGGAAGTCTATGTGATACATCTAAAATATCAAGGGCTAAAAGCTTGATCAAACCTGTCCACAGCTGTCCACAGCTACCATTCTACTAGGTGTTCAAAGATGGTGCCCAAAGAGATACACTTTAATTCTGCTACAAGCTGCTATAAATGCTGTATTAAAGTCATAAATAAGTTAAAATGCAGTTCGTTATTATAATTATACTAACCATTCAATACCTTCATTAATCAAAGGAACTCTGACTTTCCGTGGATTAGGAAAAGCTGTTCTCATCACTGCTGCTGGTGCTGGAAATAGTTAGTATCTTCCTGAACCTCTATCCTGCATTTACATAAAGTAATGTAACCACCGACTAACAACATTCTATCTGAGTAATCATTCTTTATCTTGAGTGGTGCTGGTTTTGTGCTGAACGATGAATTCTCTTCTATTTTCCACGACACTGACTTACTGACTCATGAGCCATTTTGTATCATATGTAGTTTGCTTGCATGTCTTTTGAGTAACCTTAAGCAATTGTTGACTTCAAAATGACACTTTGAGTCTTGGCAGGTCTGCAGGATCTGTCAAGAAAGTAAAAGTATGTCACATTTGTTCCTGTTGTTGCTCAGGAATCACATACATTGAATGATCATGCTTTACATGTGGTTTACTCGTACAAGTCAGAAATATTGAAACTGCGACAAAGCTTTTATCACCATTTCACATACCACCAAATTTTGTACCTAAATATCTTGTATCCCAAAACCCCCAACAGGGCTTGTTGATGTCCCACTGTGTCAGGCAGTGTCAGGGTTCTCTGGAAATTTTGACGTAGTCAGAGCAAATTTCAAGTCGCCAGTGACAACTTCTTTCCTTCCCGAGCCAACCCCAAAAAAGTGTATGTATAGTTTCCCTGAGAAGCCGGTGTGCCCAGGTTGAGTAGACAGCGATTTCACCACTCCCCAGAGCTTCTGGAAAACCCTGCCTGGTGCTCATTAGCTTGTTCCAGTTTGGACCTTTAAACATGATACGTGTATGTTTTGGTTGGAAACTTCTTATAACGTCTTCACTGCAGATAATAGAGTTTGGCTCTGAAGCTGTCGTTTTCCATCTTGATATGACAATATAATTGTTAGGGCAAAGTAAATTGTTTAAATTAGTGCACTCTCTTCTTTTATCGGTAACTGCTATTATTTTGTATATCAAAGCTTTGGACTTTTTATTGCTGCCTAGGCGACCAATGAATGGTCAGTTGTCTTTTGTTTACCAGGCTTTGCACTATAAATGGGCATTGTGTAAGTCGTGGAAGCCTTGTTTCGGTTACATATGGTACAAGTTTCATGGTTTCATTCTGTGTTTCTTTGGACTTCCCTCCTAATGTTAGATGCACAAATATTGTCAAGGAAGGTACAAAGGGTGTGCAAATACAATAAGAGAAACACCTTTTAGTAGATAATATCATCGT
>JAHPZR010023272.1:57500-60000 GCA_019787425.1 Platygyra sinensis
AATGTTCGGAAATTATTTGTCTTTGATATTTGCATGGCACGATGTTACCAAGAAAGACTGCTGCTCAGCGAAATGGAAGTGTAAAACTAGATGACACGAAGAAACAGAATTACCTAATTTAGGGATTTACCGGTAGCTCGTCTAAAGAGGCAACTTCTTTTGTAACACAATTTGGTTTACAATGCCCACATGTCTTGTATCTGTTATGTAGTTTAAAAGAGCAACAAGCAAACGACTGTGAAAAGAAGCCCTGTTTCGACATCTCAGGAACGTTCTACTGGTGTGCGCCAACACGCTTTGAAGACGTCTTGTTGGTGAGTTTGCACTTTTGTGATATCCCTTGTGTTTAGGGTGATGAGAAATTCACAGTGTGTTTATAATGCTCCAAATCTGTTGACCCATTTCCACAGCTCGATAATAGGTTTGGAAAACGTTTGAAGCTGAGACTATTACAGACTAACTGTGATTATGATTACGATTCCTTAGTTTGCTCAAATGGCATGCACTCTGCAAAACTGGATTCAGATACCAAGCAGAACAACACAGCTCCATTATGGATTATTTAAAATGCAATGCGAAATCCAAGTATGTTTGATGTACAAGAAAGGGACATGGAAAAAATTCATATTTTTAGATTTCAGGCTGAAATCTTTCAGAGATTCCAAACCAATTCTGCTACGTCGGCCTCACTCAGTATCGCAGATTTTACTGCAAAAAGGTAGTCTAAATATTCTTGATGGAGCAAATAATTGAAAACCAGCACATAATACTTTGTGGTGAAATACAACTCATCCTGTTGACACGACGTCGTTTGTGTCATGTGCTGTAACAGAAGTCGTTTCGGTCGCTGACATACACAGGAAGCAACAATAGAGAACATTATTTGTCCATTCCTGCCCTGTGTCCATGATAGGCTTTTTTTTTATTTTGGTAGACACGAGAGGAGGCCCTGAATATCGTCTTCTCCCACCATATACTTGTTTGTGTGTTCAATGAGAAAGACGCTCCACTTTTGGGATTGAGACCCTTGGTAAGTTTGATCAATCTCAGGTATGTTCTAATAGTTAGCCTATGAAAAATCAACGCAAAAGCGCAAGCTCGGGTGGAGTTGCGCGAGTAAAAACTTCGTTAGCTTCCATTTGTTTTCTCGAGATATCCCGAAGTGCTTAATTGGTTACGGCGGTCAGGGATAATAATAAGTTGCCGTTCATGTTCCCTAAGAAGAGTTATTTTTGTTTCCATTTTAAGCACTTTGTTGTGTTTCGGCGAGCCTCCAAGATGCGTTGAGGCGTGAAGACGATACCGTGTTGTTGCCCAGTAAATTATCTGGAATAGAAAATTGATTATCTGTTTACATTGTGCTCTCAAGTGATCCAGAATTTGGCGTGGTTAAGGTTACGGGACTGAAAAACGTGTTTACCGGTCTCCTTCAGTACAAACATTGTGGAATCAGATTTGTTTCTTGCACGCGTTGCAGTACGCGTTACAGTACTCGAGTGACCGATTAATAATAGTAATAGGACAGAGTGGAGTCGAATTCGGTCTGTAATCATACGAGTGATTAACAAAATCGGACTCCCGCGAAACGGGAGTCCGATTTGATAATCACTAGTATGATTACATACTGAATTGGACGACACGATGTCCTGTTACCAATTAAGCATAACAATTACAATTTCCCACAAAAGTAAAAGTTTCATTTGAAGAAGAGCTTTTACCTGTAATAGTCATTTTAACATCATAATTAAAAATTCAAAACAGTCACTGGAGACTTCCACAATCGTTTTACAAAGTCAGTCTCTTGAATAGGTCACTATAGTGATTGTAATAAATGTTGTGATTGGTGGATTTATTGGAGAGGACTTAAATTGCACCTAACCCAGAAATAGTTTTTTCGCTTAAATAAATCTTTGCAACTGTTTCGAAACGCAGTACACCTTTTTAAACTAAATCTTGACTTTTTCACAACGTCGTGCAACATCACCTGTTGCACGACCGAGCTAGTAAGGGGCATGGGTCTATTCCTGGGTTGACATCACAGACTGATTTGCATCGTATTAAGTCTTTGTATACATGTATGCAAAGAAGTTTGTGACGTCAACTCAGGGATAGACCCATACCCCTTACTTGCTCGGTCATGGAATAAATGATGGCCAGATTTCTTAACTTCTACAGCCTGTAAAAAGTCAAGATTAGGGCTAAAACGGGGCAAAAAGGCGCAGTGCGTTTCAAACAGGTGTAAAGAGTTATTTAAGCGAAAAAAATATTTGGGAGTTAGGTGCACTTAAAGATGATTGGCTTATGCAACTGTCCGATTACAACTTTGCAGATTAATTCGAGCAAAATACAGCAGTCACATTTGAGGAAATTGTAATTGTTATGATTATAGTGACGTAGATACTAATAAACCTTTCCATTAGTCTTCATAATTATCAGTTCACATGTAACTTATTTCACACAGGTTATACCATTAAGAGCCAGCAACCTTCTGCAAACTGAA
>JAHPZR010023272.1:70000-73034 GCA_019787425.1 Platygyra sinensis
TCATAGACTGAGTCTGTTGAATGATTGCACCATGATCCGAGGGATCCTGAATGATGGTGCATCAAAGGAGCCAATGCTTCCACTCTCAAAGAGAATTCATGGAGTCTGTCAATGTACCATAATCCGAGGGACCCTGAATCATGGTGCGTCAGAGGAACCAATGAATCTACCCTAGACAATAATTTGTCTCGGTCTTTGATTCAACATGCACTGAGTGATCCTGAATTTCTCAGTGTGTATCAAAGGAACCAATGGATTTACTCATACACCATGATGGGTCTGTCAAAGTGATCTCGGATCTTTGATCCAGATCATCCTGAAGGAAGGCACCCTTAGTGTCTTTTTTGCCAACCGATGTAACACAACAGTTTCGTTAGCATATGATCATTATAATTATAGTATAATTTTAATCACCCCAGAACAGTATTGTTTGGCCAGAAAATTTTCTCCTCACAAATACCATTTTTGAAAACAATCTATTGTAAACAGCGTGGCCATTGTGAAACCCACTCTAATTCTCGTTGATACACGACAACGTAGTGTCAAGATTATCCTTTGCTGTGAATCGGAGTCATGACAGTTACTGTCAAAATCATTCACCACTCAAACTTGCCTGATGTCTTCCCATTTCGCAGTTTGTCTTCTGGTTTGAAAGACAAATAAGCCGAATCACGATGAGCAGCATGGTTGACTAAGCCTGTTAATTGAACATCTGACTTGTATTCTTGAATAAACAAATTAAAGCAACTTTTTAAAATCAAACATAGCTGCCTGTCCTGTCTGTCTAACCGTTTGTCTGTTTGTTTGACAACGTATCTGTCTGTTTGTCTGACAACGTATCTGTCTGTCTGTCTGTCTCTCTGTCTGTCTGTCTGTCTGTGTTCCCCATGAAAGCTAGGGAACAAGCTTGAGGTCCATACTGTGCATTAACGAGAATGGGTTAATTATGCCACAAACACTAAGAAAGAACAAAAATCTGAAACCCTAGTATTAAACCCTGTTTGCTAATACTCAAATTTCAAAGCAAATCAAAGAAAGCAAAGGTGCAAGTGCTCATGGTGAAATTAACAGTGCTATAAATCACACAAAAGTGCAAAGTTAGTAACTTAAAAAACTTATCTATGGCTTTCCTAGCATGATATAGCCAAAACTGAAAACAGTCATGATATAATGCTGTCATGATTGCTATATACCCCGGAATTTGGGTAAAAACGATATTTAATAAATCAAGTAATACCATAATGTGGCTATACACTTCGTGTAAGCCACACAAAAAGTCATACAAGGGCATTCTTGAAGAGTATCAACCCTAGCCTGGATCTCGATCAAATGGATTTCACGACTTTGTGATTGAATTAAACTGGTTTAGTACTTACAGTAGTAGAGGCTATTATACAAGAGCTGATTTGGTTCCTGGTGCAATCAGCTGACTTAGCATGACCAACCTATTTTGTTTCTCCTTACTTATTTTTGTTCTCTTGTAAAACGATGATATTATCTACTAAAAGGTGTTTCTCTTATTGTATTTGCACACCCTTTGTACCTTCCTTGACAATATTTGTGCATCTAACATTAGGAGGGAAGTCCAAAGAAACACAGAATGAAACTATGAAACTTGTACCATATGTAACCCAAACAAGGTTTCCACAACTTACACAATGCCCTATTTATAGTGCAAAGCCTGGTAGACAAAAGACAACTGACCATTCATTGGTCGCCTAGGCAGCAATAAAAAGTCCAAAGCTTTGATATACAAAATAATAGCAGTTACCGATAGAAGAGAGTGCACTAATTTAAACAATTTACTTTGCCCTAACAATTCTATTGTCATATCAAGATGGAAAACGACAGGTTCAGAGCCAAACTCTATTATCTGCAGCGAAGACGTTATAAGAAGTTTCCAACCAAAACATACATGTATCATGTTTAAAGGTCCAAACTGGAACAAGCTAATGAGCACCAGGCAGGGTTCTCCAGAAGCTCTGGGGACTGATGAAAATCGCTGTCTACTCAACCTGGGCACACCGGCTTCTCAGGGAAACTATACATACACTTTTTTGGGGTTGGCTCGGGAAGGAAAGAAGTTGTCAACTGGCGACTTGAAATTTGCTCTGACTACGTCAAAATTTCCAGAGAACCCTGACACTGCCTGACACAGTGGGACATCAACAAGCCCTGTTGGGGGTTTTGGGATACAAGATATTTAGGTACAAAATTTGGTGGTATGTGAAATGGTGATAAAAGCTTTGTCGCAGTTTCCAATATTTCTGACTTGTACGAGTAAACCACATGTAAAGCATGATCATTCAATGTATGTGATTCCTGAGCAACAACAGGAACAAATGTGACATACTTTTACTTTCTTGACAGATCCTGCAGACCTGCCAAGACTCAAAGTGTCATTTTGAAGTCAACAATTGCTTAAGGTTACTCAAAAGACATGCAAGCAAACTACAATGATACAAAATGGCTCATGAGTCAGTAAGTCAGTGTCGTGGAAATAGAAGAGAATTCATCGTTCAGCACAAAACCAGCACCACTCAAGATAAAGAATGATTACTCAGATAGAATGTTGTTAGTCGGTGGTTACATTACTTTATGTAAATGCAGGATAGAGGTTCAGGAAGATACTAACTATTTCCAGCACCAGCAGCAGTGATGAGAACAGCTTTTCCTAATCCACGGAAAGTCAGAGTTCCTTTGATTAATGAAGGTATTGAATGGTTAGTATAATTATAATAACGAACTGCATTTTAACTTATTTATGACTTTAATACAGCATTTATAGCAGCTTGTAGCAGAATTAAAGTGTATCTCTTTGGGCACCATCTTTGAACACCTAGTAGAATGGTAGCTGTGGACAGCTGTGGACAGGTTTGATCAAGCTTTTAGCCCTTGATATTTTAGATGTATCACATAGACTTCCATAAAAGAATAAAAACGCCAACTACCGTTTTCATATATCTGCAATAATTCCAGAGATATTTAAGTTTAACAAAAAAAATGTCTAAAATATGCAAATGAGTTGACTGAT
>JAHPZR010023273.1:0-14441 GCA_019787425.1 Platygyra sinensis
AATTATATCCTACATCGCTGAATGAGTCCCCTCAATGACTGACTAAATTTATTTGCGGTTTCCGTAAGTGCCACAGTGTCTACAGCAATATTTGAGAAGTTTCTTTTGTCACGACATTACTAATTTTAATGCCGCTAACTCAGAAATGTTTCCGGTGAATACATTTGTGAACTTCTTGTTCTCTTTCATAGGAGAGAAAATAAAAGCGGCTGGGGCGATCCATTCGTTTCCCTGTTTAAAGCTTAGCAAACACGAAATAGTTGAAAACAGCACACGGCATTTTTCAACCGAGCTAGGGATGATTCCAAAAGATACGCTGTCAGAAAAGCGTTCTTTGCACTAAAAGAGGGAACTGATATAACCTGAAATATAACTGCTATCGCCCATTAAGACGAGAGTATTGCACGCATGAATCTGAACTCGAGAACGATTGTATCATGCTGACAATGCCAGAGCGCATGCGTCTTACATACTGTGTTCAACCACAAGGAAAAGCACTAAATGTTTGTGTATAATTGTGTATGAAATGTATCGTTTACCTAACATAGAGTTAACACTAACGCTAATCAATCTGCGCATGCGTTTCGTGTAAAATCGCTTATGTTCTTAAGAAAATAGTACCACTAGGAGAACAAGAGAATATTGGAACCATATATAGTTTTGTGACGTTATTTGAGAAGAAATGTAAGTATAGTACATTTTACGTAGCAATCAAAGGTACCTACCCCACCCCCTCAAACAAGGCTAATTAATTAATTGAAATTAATTAATTAAACAAACATTAAAGTTTACACCTTATTGCCTTATTGCCTTATTTCCATAGTGCGTTAGCGGCGTCAACCCCCCAAACCATCCCAATAGTGCACTCTGTACTAAAAAGATTACATCACAGATATGTGTGACATGCATATAATATCTGTAAATAGAATAACTTAAAACTGCATCTTTTAGAGTAGACTCAGTTGATTTACATTTCCTTGCAAAACAAATAGGAAGCCAGGTCTATGTGTGTTCTCTGTAGTTACATGTACATGTCATATTTCTTGTCCTTGTTAAATTAAGGCTTGACTGTTACTATCTGTTTTTTATCAGGTGAAATGTAAATAAACATTTGGAAAAAGATCCCCTGGCAGCATGCCCATCACGAGAAATAGTTGTCAAGGTGACCTCTGCGTGAAGACACAGTTGCACACCTGTTATAGTTTTTCATACCAAATTTCGGACTAAACTGAAAATTTATAGACTTGTTTTAACATCTTTGCTAATCTTTTAATTATGTTCCTGACCAGCCAAAACATTAGAAATTATTGTTCTTGTAATAATAAGTTTTGTGAGTCAGTAATCATACAAAGTCTAGCCAACACAATAAAATACTACTCTCAGATATAAAAAGATATATTTCTGTCACTGATAAATATTTCTGTTGCTCATCAATCCTCTATCAAAACAATTGAAACCATTGAAATAAAAATTTAACAAGGTCAGCATAATAATTTTCATTAGTCTGTAATTATGCAAGAAAACATGCTGTCAAAATATCTGAAAACAGTGGCACTAGATTCAGACCTTTAGCTAAAAGAGGGGTATAGTTTTGTTTTCCTTGCCCTGCTGGCTTTAGAGGGGGTCCAAGCCCTTCCCGTACATGTAGGTCTGCCACTGGAAACCCTAACCACAAAAAAACAATCTCTCTCAGAGTGATAGATAATTTTTGTTATTTTTGTTAATCTGGCAAACAACTAAAGCAATACATGTGTAAAATACTATTTTAAAGTAATTCCTTTCGTCACGCAGAAGTGACCTAAATGTTTTTTCTTTCTTTTTGCATTAAAATAGATGATTAATTGCATGGGGGAGTATTCCTGAAGTCTTAGTATTTCTTACTAATATCATACAAATTTAGTTTTGGGAAAATTAGAGAAACGTGAAATACACTAGCGAAAAAAAAAAAACACAAATAAAGGAGATAAATAGCAATTATGTTATATATTAAAGATTAAATCAAGAATGATCTGCTATCAAAACATATTAAGTTGTTTTTCATACGTTGTAACTGTTTTATTTTAAATTCCTTGCTGATCCTTCTCAAGACTAGGATATTTACGGAAATAAACATATTAAAACCGGCTTTCATAAATCGTTCGTACTGAGAGTCGAGGTTCCTAGGTTGTCGAATGGTTAATCACAAAAGCTTGTTTGTTTTTGGCATGTAATAATCTACGAATGACCCGATTTCCTCACTTGTCAATTGTCACGCGACACTTTTCAATCGTCCAAGAATTCCCTCCAAAGAAGTGTCAATATCACTAATCAAATGTAAAGATTTCAAACAAAACGCCTTTGTAGTTAAGAACGGAGATAATGAGAATAGAACAACACGGTACTCGAGTTGGCTTCTTTCAACTACAACACTTTGCACGCCTCAATGCACACGTCATTATGCATTGGTCGTCAATGCATTGTGATACGGCCAGTAAAATTTCGAGACGATAGCCATTCACTTAAAAATTGTATGGTTTATTCGTTAATTTGACTGGAAATTATCATCTAAGGACGCAAAGAACCGGAGATTGCTGGTATCGGAGTTAAAACGTACGATGTTTAATATCTACTAGTGCTTGATCCTTATCGATGTCAATTTCAATATAAACAAATTGATATCACACGGTTGTTGGGTCAAAGGACATAACAACATACAAGAAACCTACCAAGCCACAAAAGGTTCGAAATAAATTTAAATTTTCACCTTTTTCCCTTTACAGAGGTGATACAGATGCTTCCTGTTTAACAAAACAAGTTTTCTTTATGTACTTCCTGCCCTGGCTAAATAAATACATTACTTACCAAACAACGGCCTTTGAACGTTTGCGCTGTTATAAGCGTACCAGCTTGTTCCTTCAACCTGACGTAAATTCCTCGTTCAGAAACTTCTGCCAAAGCAGAACCATGGTTAATCCTTTGCCTAGTGGCGTCTTTTCTCGACGGGTTTAGTCTAGCGCGTTTTGACTTGCAGACTCTAATTGTCAACCTTGAAACTAAGATGATGAACAAACCGCCGAAGAATAGCACAGCGCTCGTGGAGAGAAAATACCACCATCTTCTGTCATCTTTCGCGACCAAGCAATCTACGTCGCAGCTCACAGATAATTCCGCCCTGGTACAAGTCCTAGACATAATTTTTCGGTTGTAGAATAAGCCATTTCATTTTCTGCAGAGGCATCATTTACGTCTTTCTTGTTTGAGCTTCCAATGCCGACTACAAGTGATAGTGTTCAAGTTTAACTAGAAACGATCACAAAGTTAGGAGAATGTAAATTCTGATCACAGCGGCGATAGTCTTACTGAATGTTATAACGTAAAACCCTTGGCAAAAAATAAATCATAAATCTGCAGTATACGTTAGGAATTTTTCATAAAAGGATAGTCAGTGAAAATTATTTTTTTTATGACCGCTTTGAATAAGAAGATTGAAATAATAACAATTTTTTGTGACGATTTTTCTGTTCAATTCTCATTGTGTAAACTCCAGATGTGTAGACAAATTACATATGCTTAGCAACTCTGTTGTTTGACGTGAATATATTTACACAGGCTGTGAATATTCACCGCGGGCAATATTTTCTATTTGATAAAGTAACTGGAGAATTTCATATCGACGATAATGTGGAAAGCAATGATGAAATAGTATAGCGCTATTAAAAAAATCTACTTGTCTATTTTTATCACGGATTGGTATCATACTTCAAGACAGGCCAGTATAAAAAGTTAGAAAAACAAAGTTAAAGAAAAGCTACGAGACATCCGTCGAGATAAGCTTCCTTGATTAGAGTGCAGAACTAATAAAAAATTAACATGGATTTGGCAAAACATTTATTGCATGAAAATGATCACATTTACAAAGACGCTTGAGAATTCGTTAAAGATGTCACAAAAATGTTGATACAAGATCCCTCACTGTGCGCGTAGAGCAATTTGTAGCCCAATTATAAGGGACATGAATGTAGCGAAGTTTCCTATTGTCATAAGGCAACGGGATACAAAACAAAACATCTATGGCTTGTATTGCGTCGCAAGAACTTAGTTCAATCGAGGGCTAAAGCTGTTTTATTAAATGAAAACAGCGAGAATTAATGAAGAACTATTGTTTTGGTGCAAAACAGGTGTAACAACCCGCCCCCTCGGGGCTTCCGTCGAGCGCTAGAACACGAGCGAGCAATCTGCAAGCGCGTTTCTCGTTAAGTGCTGAGGCTGTTCAGAGCTTTTCAGACATGCATGGAAAAAAAATCTCAGTTTCACGTTCTTTGTTCTATGATCCGTGGTCGAGTCATAGAACACAAAACATCTCACAATTCACGACTTCAAATCCCACCCCCAATTTTGCTCTTTTTTCCCTACCCCTACAGGACACAAGAGGACAATTTTTCAAGGGGAGTGGTAACTAGAACTGGTTTCCATGGCAGCAAAGCCCTGTGGAATGCAAGGTGAAGTTTTGGAGGGAGGAGGGGAGGTAGTCACATGAGGAGGGGACAATTTAAAATGAAGGGATGGCTGTGCAGTGCTCTTCTCATTTTCTAGAGTGTTTCCATAAGGTTCTGCTGACAAGCAACCACATCCAATAAAATAAATGTGAACAAGTAATTTTAGATCTGACATAGCTGTTCACAATAGGTGCTTTGTATTGAATCAAAACTTCTGAAAGGGAGAAATGGAACAGAAATTTTTTGGGGAGTTTAGAAAAAAATCAGAAACTGGTTAGATTTCCAAACTGAACACTATAGAAATAGACCAATCCTAACACTGTCGTTATTCCCTGAAGCCTCGCACTAAGCTCAGGGTTCGTACACTTTTTTGAAGACAGAATTCAAGACTTTTTCCAGACTTTTTCCAAACCATTTTTTTTTTATTTTCCAGACTCAAGATAACAGTGAGATTCTTCATGGCCCGAGAAACAAACACAACGAACCATAATTCAATGCAGGGCATTGGAGACTGGGCTCTCGAACTTGAATCTCATTCTCCGACCGTACTGCATTTTATTATGAAGTGTTTTGCCGTTTGGCCAAGTTAATGCAACTGAAATCAGCTACACTGCAAAGATTTCAGCTAGCTTTGAAACACCTGCTCCCCCTTGAAAAAAATTCCAGACTCTTCATCCCATTTTTCAAGACTTTGCCTTTAATTTCCATACTTTTTCCAGGTCTGGAAAAGTAGTTCGCAAATTTCCAGACTTTTTCAAGAATTCAAGACTTTGTACGAACCCTGTAAGCTGTATTATGGTTTGAGGCCGAGTTTTAATATTGAAATTGGTCAGAAAAAATTGGGTCAGCTACAGACCTTTCCTGTATTCCAACAAAGAATGCCACCAAATCGAGGTCAGGGTGGACAAAGACCAAATGTATTAAAATGTTCACCCCAACCTCACTCTGGTGTTACTGTTTCAACACACTGATGTGGAGTTGGAAAGGTCTATAAAGGTTGTCTTTTTCCTGAAAAATAATCTGCAGCTAAAAACAATTTACATCCAGTTTTTTACGATAACTGCAGAAATTAACACGCACTCATTGGTTAATTTTTATTGTCAATATGCAGACAGAAACATAAATTTGAAATCCATGCGATGCGTCAGCAAGCGAGAGCAAGCAAGTGGACAATTTGTTACCTTAAAAAACAAATTGATGTCCGTTTTTAATGCGTCTGTCCTGCTATCGACAATGAATTTTGTCATAACATTGTCACAGTAGCCTGCAGATCCACTCAGCTATCGCCTCATGGATCCACAGCTACTTTGTCAATGTTGACGAAATTCAAGATTGATAGCAGGACAGACGCATAAAAAACTGACGTCAATTTGTTAGAGAATGCCACTGAAACTTACGTAATTACTGTAATCAAGAAAATAAAATTTCCTGCTTTTATTTCATTAAAAAAACACAGACAACAGGTACTTAGAACTCCCATCTCAAAGCATCCTCCCTGATATAGGGTGTTGAAAAGCTAAGAACTCAAGCCCAAACATATACAGTCAAAATTAAGAGTAACCTCTTTAAAAGGGGGGACAGTAAAATTTCAAGGTTACCAAATCAAAAAGTAATATGCAGGTAAAATGAATGAAAAACCAAGGGTCATTCCTTCTGAATATAATTTGAGGAAAAAAGTCAAAACTGCAGTAATCCAAGATGTCACTAATAAGAACACACAAGGTCACCTTGGCTCTTTCACAAGCACAGCAAACTTTTCTGCCCTTTGAAACACAAGCTTACTACCTCCGTTTTCGTTTAAATGCGACTTTGGAAAACGAAACACCTAGGGAAACATTTTTTAAATTTCTGCCAGTCTTGTGTTATTGAGAGATTTTGGAAATTTTTCTGCAGGTGTTGTTCTCTTAAGTCCTGTATCAACGAGAACAGTGGTAAATGATTCTTTGCTAATTTCTATTTTTGCCTGTATAATGAGCCAGCACCAAGCAACATCCTAGAGTAATAAACAAGCTCAGACATGTGGGAAATAGTGAAAAAAGCCTTTTACACAACTTTTCAATTTTCAAATTCAGTTTTTCTATTCGCATCACGCTTAAAATTTACAGATGCAATACACAAGTTAAAAAGTGAATAGTGATCATTTTATTCAAGCACATGATTACACGATAATAATTGTACATTTAATGTATAAATACAGAGATAACATAACATGTTTTACTGGCAAAACAGCCACAACAAAAGACAGAGCTATATTTTTTCAACGAAGTGTGTAAGCAAAAACGTTTTGGAGTCCCAATGAAACTGTACAGATAATATAAAGTAAAAAGAAACTTAGAAATTAAGCTTATGTTGGCTTGTTGGCTCCTTTCTTGCCGATTAAACTCTTGTGAATGTGAGGAATAACACCTGCAAACAAGGCAAAGGTATTAGACAGCAAGGTATGCATTGAAAATTCTGACAACAAACAACCAATATTTTTTCATTGGTGCCAAACAAACTAGCAATACAAAAAAATATGCTAACTGTACCCTCGGTTCAGTGTATATTACTTTTAATTCCCAAATCATCCACGTTACTTATGAATAGACCTCCTTTGCTTGGACGGTTTGTTGTCCATTGGAGACCATGTGATAATACTCTTGAGAAATCTTGCTTTCAAATTTTCAAATAGTCCCGTGTATATGAATGAATAATTTTTAGATAAAAGAATTATTCTCTAGAGAACCACATGATCTGAATTGGGAAAACAAACCGCCCAAGCTAAAGTGGTCTATTGTTACAGAATCTAATGGTTGCTAGAATCATCTTATAAACTGTCGTCTTTACAAAATCTGACACTTTCTTTCATTCTAAAATGCTGCTATCGTTGCAGGGTAACAATAACAATTTTTCTACTTCAAAATTTAATCACTGTAGGACAAGTACATGTATGCAATAATCTGTATTCTGAAGCCTTTTAACAGCCAAAACTAAATACGTGTATTACCATCTCCCAAGAAATCATTTTACCACCTCCAAACATAGTAGCTTTGAAAGCAGTTATACAATGGCAGATGCACAGATTAACAACAATGGAATCCCTTTGGCAAAGAAACTTGCCACCGAATCGACGATGTTCTAGAATAAACGACAAGAAACAAAAGATATAATGATGTGAACTCACCTCCACCAGCGATGGTTGCTTTGATTAGGGAGTCGAGTTCTTCGTCACCTCGAATGGCGAGTTGTAAATGGCGAGGAGTGATACGCTTCACTTTTAAATCTTTTGAGGCATTTCCAGCCAACTCTAGAACCTAAAGCACATAAGCAGAGTTAGATCAGCTCGTTTAGGCGAAAATACGAAGTTAAGCAGGTAAAATTCCACCCACAAATCAATGCTTTGTCACAAAGAAAGCATCACGAAAGAACTAAACCGAACATCGACCAAGGAAATTACAAAATTGCTCAAATTCGTCGCTGACCAACAGAGGTTTAGTTTCAAACTTGATTATGCTGAGCTGAAAAGTGAAAAACCCGCTTGAAATATGACATCAAAGTTAAAATTAACATCTGAGGCGGTCACAAAGAAAGGACGCCATTGAAGATTTCAAATATGGCGGGAACTGTCGTTACTAGCGTAACAACGATTAGTTTGAAGACATTTCAGCGAATTTCTGATCAGATTTTCACGATTAGATTGCACGAATATAGACGAACACTAGATATTTACGAATGTGGTGAATTAACGGGTAAAAAGCAACGGAGAAATGGTACAACACAGTTGCATATTTTACATGATTTCAATATTCAAACATTCAAACGCCCATAGCGCCACGAATTTCTGAATTCGCCTTTCAACGTGAAGAGCTTTCTGTGTTTAGTTTACTAAAACGAATCCGTTACCTTTAAAAAGACGTTTTATCACTTACCTCAGCAGTTAAATATTCGAGGATAGCTGCGCTGTAAACAGCGGCTGTAGCTCCGACGCGGCCATGACTTGTCGTTCGGTTCTTCAAATGTCTGTGAATACGACCTACTGGGAACTGCAAAGGCGACACACATGCTTAGAGATACAGCAAAAATTAACAAAGAAGACCTTTGCAAATTCGAGTAACGATTCGTGGTTTTCAAACTCCGACCTACCTGAAGTCCAGCCCTTGCCGAACGCGAAACGGCTTTAGCCTTTGCCTTGGAATCTTTGCCAGCTTTTCCTCCTGCCTACAAACCAAACAGTGAAACTTCGCGTGAAAAATATGAAACGTACGCCATTGTTTTAGCTCAAATGTATCGCCAATCAACAGTTTAAGAAAGGATGCACATTCTTCGAAATAAAATAGACCGAAAGCGTCGCCCAAAAAGCGGATGGAAACGGATGCAAAATCACTACGACTTACCATCTCGACTCTTTGTAAATTTATGACGCGCCAACAAAACGACAACTGCAAAGCGCCAAAATTGAGCAGGTCAATTTGAAAGTGAATTGACCAATCAGAGACTACACCAAGAGAGAAATGACCAATCAAAAGCTGCAATCTTCCCGCCTGACTTTGAGCTCCAAATATGGCTAATTGTTGTCTTGTGTAACAATAGAATTATGATAATTACAAAAACTGATTGTTTACGTTTTAAAAATATTGTTTTCTGACCAAATTCGATTTTCTCTTTGTCTGAAGTATCAAGCGCAGAAAACTTCTCAACTCTAACCTCCTCCAAAAAACGATAATTTTTTTTTTTAATTTTAATTTAGTTCAGAAATTGCAATCAATTGTCTATGGATGGAAGCATGTGAGCACAAGGAGGGAGGGGAGGGTACGTAGTTGACTGAGTGAGTCGAAGTTCCCTTTGACATGCCGAACTGGCAGCTTTGATGGCTTTTTGTTTCCCGAAAATTATTCTTGGGGCGATATTCACTCTCACTCGGGCGATCTTTCCTACGATAATTCATCAAGTACTTTCGCTCACTGCTGCACTTGACTGATCTGTAAGCGTCACGTAACTTGCGTGATGAGAAAAATATCAGTCCCGGGCTGTTCAAAGGATGGATGTATATAACGCTATCCACCGGATAAGTCACTATCCAGCGGATAGCGTTGTTGGTTTAGCTAACACTTATCCATTCATACGATAGCGATTTATCCGCTGGATAGCGTTATCCAGCCTTTCAACAACCGGAGCCTGAAGGATAGTATAAAAAAAACAATAGCTTCCATTAGCATGTAGAAAGTAGACTCAAATACTTTCGGCCATTGCAATTTGGGAAGGAACAACACAAACTGCGGTACTAAACATTGCAAATTGATTACGCAAGCTATGAAGAAGATTTGAATTTCTCTAGGTAGGGACGTAGCTTGAGGGGTCCTACTCCCCCTTTTGCAAGAATTTTTTTTAAGGAAACAACCTCCAACAGTTGGCTAAAACGGCCTGACAATCGTGGGAGTACCCTTACTTTGACACAGTGGGAAACCCCTCCCCTCCCCTCCTTTGAAAAATCCTGCTTACATCCATGTTAGGCGTTTCGTAACAAACCCCTTCAGAAGTGACGGTTTTACAAGTTTGAAAGAATATGAATTCTTTCAGTTTACTGGGCATTAGCTTTGGCGGTTTATTTTCCATTGCAGTCCACATGATATTCTCACAGGTATCCCTGTGCGCTGTGGCCGACTCTCGTTAGTTTCGAATTGTCACAAATGACCCGTGCCAGTGGGGTCAGGTTTCAATTTGTTGTTGGTACATGGTGCAAGCAGATCCTGTTCCAGACCCGTGGCGCTGCCCCCATGAGGGTACTCAATTCCCTTTTCATTTCGCCGTAAATCGTGATGGGACGGCGGTAAAGCAGAAATTAAATCAATGAGATATTTTGGAGCTAAGTATTTTAAGCAGTTTAAGGTGATCAAAAGGATTTTAAACTCGATATGTTGGCGCGTAGGCGGATAGGCAATCAGAGAAGTAGTTGAAGGAGCGGCATAATATGACAGTGTTTTGGTGCGCAGAAGATCAATCGCGCACTAGCATTCATGACATGCCAGAGCTTTTGCATATGCTGGTCGGGAACTCCATAGAGGAGACTGTTGCAATATAGTTTAACCTGATAGGCTCCTGCCTATAGCTACTGGTTTTTAATGCATGAATCAGCTGCAGTTTCTCAGTACACTGATTTACTAGTAAGGTATTTTCGAATGTGTCGGATCAGGAGGCCATAATCGGGGACGGAGACCGTATAAGCGCGTGTCCCTATGTATGATATGGGACAATTTTTCTATTTCTAGAACAAATTGGGCCATCACCTGCGGCAGACGCGCGTACATTGCTGAGGGGGTTTTGGGGGATGTCGCGCAAGGGAAATGTAATGGCGTCCGAAATTTCCTTAAATTTTTATGCTTTTGGCCAACAACAAAACGCGTTTATGTCCGTTGGGATTTTGCTTAAGTACTTTCGTCGTAAGTTGCTCCAGTTTGAGTGAAGTAAGACACTATCGAATTTAGGTATGTCCCGCTTTATATCACTATTTAACCAAGTTGTGTTCCGCTGCCTCTTTTACGAAAACTTCACACTAACTCACTCTAAAATTTCACATCTATATAGAAGACTAACAGCTTTTCCATAACACAGCAAAAAGTCTAGTTGGATATATTACGATATAGCAGCGTCACGGGACTTCAGAGTTTTCCTCCTCTAGCCACACGCTTGCATGCGAGGATTTCGCCAGAGTCTTTGCGACCACAAAGTAAAAGAAAAATAATCGAAAGTTTGAGTTTGACCTAAATTGTGAGCAACGCTTGACGTTTCATCAAGGCCCAATAAGTGACAATAGTTTAATGTCTGTAAATGCTGTTTAGCATATTTTGTTTGTGTAAAAATTCAATAAAATGTCTGTTGTTGATGAATAAGAGCGCTCGCCGATCGATGCGTGTTTTGTACAGTCAGTAAAATATGACATATTGGGACTTTCGCACTTCAGTGGTGCCGGTGAAAACGTACATCGAAGTCATAAAATATCTCTAGTTTTTGAATATGTTTATGGTTGGTAAATGTTTGAGAACATATTAAAAGCTTAGCTGAAAATATGTGAACACAGTAGCCAAAAAGTCTCGATGACGCTTTAATTTCTTTAATCAACTCCGGGCCAGTCGAATAAAGATTTTGATTTTGTTGGTTGAGTTTAACAAAACTCCTTAACTATTTTCGCAGTGTAAAGTTTTCACTATGTGAAAGAAACACTTGATCATTAGTAGCCTTTTAGCGTTGGGGAAAATTGTTTTAGCACCTCTGCACAAAAGACACGGAAACGACAAACACCGATTCGGACTTCAAAGTGCACGCGCTGTTCTATGCTGACACCGGCCGCTTTGAAACGAAGTAAAAACTATGCATAGAAAAGTTCTCATTGCCGGGACTTTGATTACTGGCGCCTAACAGGGGCTTTTAAACTACTGGGTGACCGCTAAGTGGGAGTTGGATGTAGTCGAAATGAGACCGTGAGACCAACCTAGCGACAAAAGTGGCGCAAGGGAAGTTTAAGAAATAATAGCTCTTGTAATTATTTCGCTGCGCCCAAAGGATGGTTAATTTATCATACCAGATGCATGGTTTATTGGGTCACAGGTTGCCAAGTCGTTGCGTAACATTAGTCGCAAAAACAGTCAAATAATGAGCTTGGGTTCGATCTGCCGTGAAAAGATTGTGTTAGGACCTCGTGAAAATAGAAAGACGTCAAATAATCGTTGTTGTCTCAAACTAAGTAGGACCATTTTTGCATGACCTCGAACAGCCTCCTTAACCTTCCTTGTTGCTTTTCCCTTAGCCGATTGGGAAAAGCCCTCGATCAGTGGGAACGAGGTTCGGTCTCGAAATACCGCCGGATTGCCGCGTGAAACTGGGGACAAACAAACTAACAGAACAATAACGAAGCAATTAACGGGTTCGTTCAGCGAACTAACCTGCGATCAGGCGTCGATTTTTTTTTTTTTGGAAAGACGGGAATATAAGGGTGGGAGGGTGTGATCGCAGGTTATCAGCGAACAGGGGCAACCAACAGTATATTTCGGTAGAATATCTGTTCGGATGAAAGGTTGCCTAAAAATATCGAAAGTTTTTTTTTTATCCCAGCGATCTCTGGACTTTTCAAGTTTCTTTGGAAAACCGTTAAGTTTTCCTAGACATGATTCTCGGAATTGATGTATTCACTTTTATCATGTCCGATAATTTTTGGACGGTTTCCTTTGTTCTCTTAAAATTTTCTTCTGACGTAATAATTTTCATTCCAAAAGCTGCTAAAAGTTTGGGTGAGAGGTCATCAGGGACGCACATGATGAAAGTAATGAACGAAAATAGCACTAGCTAACGGCACTGACGAGATATAATTTAAACTCCCTAATTAGGTTTTACGCCAATAACTTGACTCGGATGAACATTTATATTGCCTAGCGGAATTTCGATAGGCACACGTGTAAAGAAGAACTTCCACTAAACTTTTTTTAATACTGAACATGGTTTCTCAGCGTCTCGAACTCTCGATAGCACCAATCAGGATAGCTAAAATTTCACAGTGAGTCAAAACAAGACCCTAGAATCGAACTTTCGAAATGACTGAACTTGAGCTCCCCTTAAATATCTGAACAGATAAATATTTTTAGGGCATCTCCAAATTAACTAAAAAGGTTTCTAGAACATAGAGAAACCATTTTACACAATTCGCGAGAGTTTGGTTGGCTTACTCACTCCAATGGGAAGTTTCAGGCACGAGATCTAAAAAGACTTCCCTTTTCTCTGCTTCGCCTTAAATTTAAGTCAATAAAACTCAGTGGAAAGACTGACAGGGCTATTTTTAGAGAAAGACTCGCGTTCAAACTATATATTGCTAGGCCAGACGGATTGACAGCTTCTGTTTGTAAAGGAAACATTACAAAACACACCGAGATCGGTTTTCTGTTTGCCATGAGTTGATTGGATAGTTGCACTTAAGTTCCTCTATTGCTAATAAATCTCGGTTACTAACTGCTAACTGCTAACTGCACCATTTACCTTCGTGCGCTCCGACGAGATGACGGCGTCCGAAAAGCAAATGATCCCTTTGGAAGCTATTCCTGAAACAAATGCAGACATTCAAGAGCAGCCCTCTGCCGCTAAAGATCTGCTGGATGTTAAGTTCCCCTCAAGACCCCGACGGAAAGTTATTATCATTCTTGGTGTCATTGCTGTGTTCACAGTTGTTATTATCGCAGCTAAATCCTTGATTGGAAAATACGTTCCAGACTATCTGAGAGATGCTAACAGTAATTGTAAGTCAGTTTTTTCCTCATTGAGCGGTTTTTTTTAGTATCTCCTTACAATAGAGTCAACTTTCCATCCTGAAGGTACAAACAGAGGGTATTTTTTATACAAAATTGACATGTGCAAGAGCAGTTCTCAACGAGAACCCTCTTAAATAAAGCGCCACTTAATTAAATCGACATTACGGGATTCGGTGGTTGGTGATCTTTGTAGATCTGTTCTGACTAGCTAATAAATCGCCAAATGTTGCCGTCACTACTGAAGAAGCAAATGATTACTTGCACTCTCAACTTGTTTTTGCCGCTAATACATGAAAAAATATCGAATTTGACGGTAAAACTGAATCGGGATTTCTATTACCTAGTTTGCCCGATTTTCGGCGGCGGATTTTGAGTTCTATCTAGGCTACCGTTTACAGAAATTCGGTAAGCAATTTTAGCTAATTTTCAATTCAGCAACTTTCATACCTCTGTAGGGAATTTTATTAATGCAGTTTCAACTGTTTCTTTTATCCTGCATAGCTGAAAAGGGTTTAAAAGATAGAGGAATTAGAATGCTAGAAGAAAGCACTCTCCCACCTTCGTCTGGTAAGTATTTCTCATGATCAGTTTGACACTTCAGCTGCTTCAGGGACGGAATGTCATCTTTTTGCTGGCTTCGCTGAAGGGATACTTGTTTTGTTTAATCTGCGAAAGAACACAGAAAATGCACATAGCA
>JAHPZR010023277.1:0-7500 GCA_019787425.1 Platygyra sinensis
CAGTCCCTGAACTCTCCTTTCTTCCCGCCCCATATAGGGGCTGAACCCGCGCGGGCGAAAGAAGAGTCCAGGATAACTTGCATGCGCATGCTCAGAACGCCGCCATTTTTTCCCCCCAAATCGGGGGAAAAACCATATTTGGAAGTACTTTCCAGATTTGGCTTGTGGCGCAATTTTCTGAATGATAATATACAAGCAACAATTTCTCCATTCAGATTGATTAAAAACATGTCAATTAATTCCAAATCAGTGGAATTTCACCAGTGCCACGCTAAACCACATGCGATTTGTTTTTTTTTTTATCACAATATCAAAGATAACGAAAGAAATCTTTGCCAAGATTTGTTGACAATTGAAAACAGCGACTCGGACTTGAAAGTGCACGCGCTACATGATGCAAATGAGCTACTTGTACGCGTTCAAACTTTTGCAAAATCGCTCAACATACAGAAACAATACGAAAAAATGTTTGGGAAAAGAGTAATGATGCGTACTTGTTGTCGATAAGAGTACAGACCACGATAAACCATATTTCGATTTTTACGTTTTTATGTTTTTTACGACAATATCAACGTCAAAGAAAATGTTTTCTTTCAGAGCGCGAGCTGAAAAAAGCATTGCGCGACACATTGACGCGAGCGGCGTGGTTGGGACCTAGTTATTTTTGATTGGTTTGTTCTGAGCATGCGCATGCAAGTTATCCTGGACTCTTCTTTCGCCCGCCCGGGTTCAGCCCCTATATGGGGCGGGAAGAAAGGAGAGTTCAGGGACCGGACTAGGTAAGCCCAGGATGAAAACCAAGAGTTTACATGAGCGATTACTGCAGAAAAAAATACTTCATACCACACCACTAGCTATAGCTATAGGAAACAACAACCAAAATAAAAACATCAGCGAACAAAACAAAAAAGAACAAAACAAACACAAAACAAAACAAGGAGGTAAAATTAAAATTTCTAGGATTACAAGCACTTTATTTCGTGAAACTTTATTTTAGTAGTCTTAATACTGCTGAAATCTTCTAATCAGTTGCTTTATTTTCATCTTTGCCCCACAGTTCCCGGCTTATTGTACTTGAAGTCAAAGCCGAGAAATAGTGGACCTTCAATTAGTCGATGATTCTTGCTCTCACGGGAGCTGTTCTGTTCCACTAGACCGTTCCTAGATTTTCTTCATTGGCTTTTCTCGATCACCATATAAGCAGTGACAAAATCCAGCCCATGATCCTCTGGGCACATGGAGACCTCGTTTTCATATCGCTGAAATAACTCGTCCACTATCCTTGCTTTCTCTTCGGGCGACCGACAATCAGAGAGACCTATACGTTAAACAAATCATATTTATTAATTGATGGCAACTACACTATCTGCTGATGTTTCTAAGGCCCCACAGGTCCACACTACGCAGGAGGGATTTGAAAACGGAGGTTTCACAATGAAAACGCAGCAAATGTTTTCTGTCAACGCTACGTCGGGGAAATTTGAAAACGCCAAAATTACCGGTCATTTTGTGTTTGTGTTTGAGTATACTTAGGCAGCGGAATATCGTGATTATTGTGACGTCATCGTTTTCGAAAAGCTTCGTTTTCAACGTGTTTTCTTTCCACACTAAAACGTCAAGCCGGCGTTTCCAAATTCATCCGTGCGGGTGTTTTTATATTAGCCAATCAGAAGAGTACTGTGCTCCTCTATTGTTATACGTCACATGCAGGCCACACAAAAGTATTTCGATGAGGAAAATTAAAGAACTCCTGCAGATATCACAGTTCTAATTAAAAGCAAAAAAACAGATACAGGACAGGGTTGACTCAAGAATACGAAACGTATGAAGGCTCTGGGTAATGGGTTCCTGGTTTTGGAATATTGTTTTGGTGGAAGGCTTCTTTAGAAAGCTCAACAAAAACAACAACAACAACAACAACAACAACAAGTTAGATAATGTTGCCAGCTCACCCGAAATGAAGGTCGTGTTACTCCAGGACCTAATAGCCGGTGTGTACCAGCGAGCGAACTCTTTAGGGTCGCCACCATTCTTCAGCCATTTCTCTCTTTTAGGACACGGAATCACTTTAGTTTCTATGGAAATGAGTGACAGGCCAGCTTTTCGAACAGGCGACTGCTTCGATTCAAATGGGTGTCTAAATTCATCTACTCTACGCATACAGCGGGCAAAGCTCGTCCTGTGAAATTCTTCCTGTCAAGTCAAAAACGTTGGAACCACAGTCAAAGGCTGGAAATTGGAAAGCCTAAATCACTTTCCATTTCATGTATAAACATCGTATCAGTGAAACAAGCACCGCCGATAGAACAATTAACCAGTCAGTATAAAGAAATAGATAAAGTCTATGCATAGTTAATAGAGGTCTATGACTGCAGATTCTACACATCGTCAGTAAGTTGACAAAATTCAAGCATCTCAGACAGTTTTTCCTCTTTTATTTAGGGTATCTCACTTCATGAGGCGAAAAAGGGAGCAAGGATGTATAAAATGGTTACGAGTGTTAATACATTTGCATGTCTTTCTCTTCAAAAAATCCTCCCGATTTTTCAGTGCTGCTTTTTAAGTTTTCCGCGAATAAAATCGCTTAGTGTATACAAATAGTGCCAACAGATCCTGGTATTTTATTTTCTTCTTCTCAGTTACGTTATATATGCGAGCAGCAAAGCGACGAAAACGAGTGACCAAACAAACAAATAAATAAATAAATCACTTTCTTTAAGTGTCTTGAAAGGATAGCACTTCTGTGATAATAGGCCACGTTCGATATATCAATATTCTAGCATGGCTCCGAGGCTTTCAGGTCAAACTTCTATATTTGGTGTTGTTTTCTTTGTATCTAAGTCTCTTTTGGGAATTGAGGACAAAAGAAACTTGAAAAATTTGCAATTTTGACCCGAAAGCCTCGGAGCCATGCTTGAATATTGATATATCGAACGTGGCCTATTGGGGACACTATAAATAAAGAAACAAATATTGCAGATGCAGTGGAGCTGAAAACTTCCCATAAAATCCTAACTGGTTGGAGGCTGTCCATTGGCTATTTACGATACACGAAGGAATTGAATTATCGGGACCAACGAGCACAAATCCATCTAGAGGCAGAGAGAAAGATTAGAACCCCGGACCTACAAATCCAGTGCAAGAGTCTTTGTCGTTCGCCTTAATCACCGCGACAGCTTTCACACTTCAGTAGCAGAAGCAAAAGAAAGAAAACCTCTTGAACTATGGTATCGCTGACATGGCTGACATTCCTGTCAAAGTGACATGGAAGCTTGAAAGGGCCTTAGTCAGCCTCCGCCATTCGTGTTCGTTCCCATAGAATTTATTGATATTGCATGATGAAGCGGAATCTTATTGCTTTGCTGTAAGTTAAGTTCTTTAAAGACTGTTTGATTATCTCTAATACTTTAACAGTGATTTCCTTCGTTCCGATATGCTCTGAACAAAATATCATAGTCAATCTTTCGCATGTATATAAAAACAAAGGTGTGGCTAACTAGGGCCCTTCAGCCCAGGGCACAATGATAACTGTCACCTGTGTGATCAAACCATCATTTAGTAATCTTTTCCACAGCTCGATCATCTTGTGATGCACGGAAACTGGCGTGCTTTTTGTCGTTCCTGTGTATTGTCCTTCTTCGTCAGTGGCCAACTGAACAAGAATCATCCGACTCCCTAAGAATTAATAATGGTAATTGAACTGAGTGGAGTGCAATTTGGTCTGAAATCATACGCATGATTTCAAAATCGAACGAGCGCGCAGCGCGAGTTCGATTTGAAATCACAAGTATGATTTGAGACCAAAATTGCACGACCCGAAGTTCAATTACCACTTTATTAAATCCATTTTGAAATCGCACAATTTTATGGCCTGGAATTTAGATTTTGATTTATTGTTGTTAGAAATAGCGCAACCGGAAGCGATTTGACAGCATGCAAAACGTTGTCATGTGACGAAAACTCATTCAAGCATAACAAACAAACAAGCAGTTCTGAAGTGAGAACGAAAGTAGTGACTCTTTCATGCATCAAAGTTCGATTTTCGTCGCCTGAATCAATGATGGAAGACCTGCCTTTCTTCTGCGGTTGAGGCTGAGACTTCTTGTTGTCTTTAGAGAAGGAATTTGAGGGTGCAGCCGGTGTAATTCTGCGATGGATAATTTTCTGTTGAGTTGTGAAACTGCCTCGACTGCACGATGCCCAGCTGTGGATGGTTTTCTCTTTTAATTACTGTTCAATGGCACTCTGTATGATTTTAAGGGATTCAAGCTCGTTAGTATCTCTGCTTCTTTTTGTGACCTCGGCACAGAACTTTATTATGCTCGGAACCTTGTCAAGTTCGTGCGGCGCCGTTATTTTGTTTCAAGATATATTTTTCAAGATGGCGTTCATTCACTGTTTTGTGGAGCGGGTCGAAATCTGTCGAAAGACTACGTATGTTAATTCACAGCGACAGAGTTGAGCTCTTGTCATTGCTTCGTTTGAAACTACCGCGAACCTGGAAACATGTTCCTTCTTGAGATGGCTATGAATTTGTTGTTGTGTGGTTTTCGTTTGTTTATGTTTTGCTGGACTCGGTATCAGACGGATCTTGAGCAGATGTTGAAGAAAGAACGCCAAAACATTCGTCAAAATAGATGTTGAATGTTGGAAACTTCTTGTGAAGAAGACCTTCAGCCTGAAGGAGCTCATTATCATTATTCAGAAACTGTAATATTATTAATTAAATTCGTCAATTGTCTTGAAAAAGAAAAGACAACAACAAAGTTTTGACCTGTAGTTGCAAAATTCGCAACACGGCTTTCGTTTTCCTAAAATTTTTTTGGTTACATTAAACTAACCTTGAAATCTGATTGGTTGTTTTGTTTTACTGTCCCTTTCTCATTGGCTGAGAAAAAGATGCGATTTAGACCAAAAAATAGTGCGATTCGTGAATAAATCGCACCCCTGAGAGCCAATCAGATTGCAAGGATAGCCAGTGATTTCAAAATGGATTTAATAAAGTCGATAATTTAACGGATTACAAGACCTTTTCCGAATTCTCTGTGCGATATTACTAGATGCTATGTGTAGAAATAATCAATAAACTACAATGATCAAGTCGGCTATCGCCTCGTGGATCCACCGTGACAAGTACTTAAGGTTATTCCTCAGAATTGCACTGGCATCCTTTCTGCGCATAATTTATGGCGTCATTTAGCGCGCCCGCGTGCACGCGCATATTGAAAACATTGCAGATTTGCCTTGATATTGAGCGCTGTCAGTTGGAAAATGGCTATAGGTCACCAACGAGCACGGGCACCCCAACTTTTTTTCAGTCATTGTAATCAACTTAACATAAACTTTGTTTGAGGAAAGTCTGATCTGATTCGTATTGCTGAAAATTGAATAAATAACGAAAATAGCAAGTAAACTGTGGTCTTTGCTATTTTGCCCTATGGTAACCATGTCAAGAAATTTGGTTGAAATTTTAATCAAGAATTCAGCTTTCTGTCTAAATCAAATTTAAAAAGTTTATTTGTGTCCGATAAAATGCATTGACTCCAGTTTAATGCGTGTTCTCATGAGTCTCGGTCACAAAAATTTACAATTATTACTGGGAATGCGTTCTTGTAATAAGCATTAGATAATGCCAAAATGGGTCATTTTCAATGCCCCAGTGCTCCTTAATGAGTATGGGCACCCCCCTTTTTTTATTTTAAAATTGAAGTTCTCACATGATAAATACTTAGTGGGCAAAGTTTGAACAAAAATATATTGTCAGTTTTATTTCAGGGGAGTTACCTTAACAATGTTATGACGATAGTCGTGATTAATAACAGAACAGACGCACGCAAAACGGACGCCAATTTGTTAAGTAATGCATATGAAAGAAATCTACCATGCTAACTGTACAACACAACCTGAAACTGAATAAAAAGCTACCGCAAACTGATTACCTGGACATAGCTCCTTAGCTCTATTCAGTAGAATTGTTTCCCAGTCCTTCGCTGCTTGTTTTTTAAAAGCCTCAGCCTCTTCCGGTATTGTAATCATGTTGTGGTGTAATGCTCCCGTAATGTCGCACGGACTCCTACTCAAACAGTGAAAGGCAGTGGCCGAAAATCCTAAATTGACTGACTGTGGGGGAAGGCATTGACTGAAGAAGTTTGTCCCACAAGCTGAGACAAACACGTTAGGAAAGTCAATAAGATAGCTTTTTGGACCTGGTATTAAGCCTGGAAAGAAAATTGGAATTGCAAGTTAGTAATCTCTTAATCTCGTGCAGGATATGGTTTGTACGAGGGGCTGTTGATTGAGAGCGCTAGTAATAGTGCTCCAGACGTAAAACAGAGCTACATTACATGGATATCCCAGCAATTCTTGATCTTAGAGCATCCCGACAACTCGACTAATGAATTCTTCCCTCGTTCCTCAGTTTGCACTTTAATTTTACCCGTAAACATCGAACTAAGTCTCCTAAAGTCGAGGTTCTTCTGCACGTTGACTCTATATTGTCAACAAAATATATTCAGGTTTGTAAACCAATCACAGTTTGGACCAAGAATCGATGGATAAGAAGATAAAAAATCTATATGGTCCTATTCGGTTGCAGGGGTTACGTCACGCGGTTGGCGCATCTTGTAAACTTAAGCCTAAATTTTTCAAGTTGGTCGTTTGTAATCCTTGTCAATCTTCTCCATGCTTAGCCATCCTTGTTCCTTTATAGTTTATTCTTCTTTGGCAATTTTCTATTTTAATGAACTATTATACTTAGGTTTCTTTCAATTTAAAGGTACTTTTGTTCGATCGAGGTCAAAATTGCTCAAAACGCCATAACTGAGCCCTTTTATTTGATAAAACAGAAAGTGGGTCATGTTAATTTAAAATTAATTAACGACCTTACCTTGCAAACGAAGGAATAGAGACTTGAAATCATTGACAGGCTGATCTTCATAAATCACGTGGATAGGCAGGTCGTCTCCGTGTATTTTGCGCAGCTCTTGAACGCATGCGTAGAATAGACCCATGGTGTTTTCTCCATCTCCTGAGCCATAGTCAGCTATAGTAAATGCGGACCCAGGCCTCACCGGAGCCAATTTAATGGCGTTCAAAACAAGTGGTGTGGTTTCCTGTATCGCCTTGTAACAACAACGAACGTTTTCTGGGTATTGCCTTGACCCATCTGGAGCCCAAGGAAAAGCACCATGAAGAATCTGATAATGCAACAGAGAGTATTTCAATTCAATGGTTTGTTAATGGGGATGGCACGTTAGACCTTCAGCCGAAAACTTGGCCATGGAGAAAGTAACGTCTACTTAGGAGGGATGGGGGAGGGGGGAGCATCGACAGGAAAAACTCCCAGGGGAAAAATACCACATAAAAAGGGCCCGGTGCTCCTCGTACAATTTAGGGGTTTAAAACGAGGCTTTGGTGTCTGTTAGCTTGGAGTGTTCAGCCTAAAGGAGGTCCACAACAGATATTTTTGTGGTGACATTTAGGGTTGATTCAGGGTATTGA
>JAHPZR010023277.1:12500-28822 GCA_019787425.1 Platygyra sinensis
CACAAAGCTTTTCGAAAACGCGCTCCTCCAACCCGAGGAATTTGAAAACGCCGGGGTTTTCGATTTCGTGGGCTAAGACAGTTCGTGAAAACGGAGCGTTTGAAAAAAACGTCATGATAACAGATTATCATGTCATTTCACAGACCGAGTTTTTCAAAATAACCCGTGGTTGTTACTTTTTCAAATTCCTCCAGCGTAGTGCCGGGACGGAAAACATGTGATGCGTTTTTAGAGCAAAACATCCGTTTTCAAATTGCTCCATTGTGGTGTGGACGAAAGCGAAAAAAGCGCCGTAACATAGCGTGCGGCGGCTCACTAAGAAAGAAAGCGAGAGATTAGGTATGAATAATGCGCGGCATTTTTACACTTAATTATCAATTATATGGCTTAGCACAAAAAAGCCGAAACATCAGTTCCAATCATTACAAGGGGAATATTTGAGGTGTTTTTGTCTATGTTTGGGTTTTAGAAATCACGAAATCAAAACAATAATAAACCTTTTGTTTTAATGTAAACTATATTGCTTCATATATTGAATACTCCCAAGAAAATACCATAAATTAAAATAACTGATATTTTTGGCGTATGCTTGTCATTGTTTGAAAAATATAAACTTGATATGTTCGGATTGCATAGCTTTTGTGTTTTTATAGCATCTCTATGAACTATTTACATGAAAGAAATCAAAGGTTTCTACCATTTAAAATAATCTTTTCTCACTTAATCGTCTTTTTACACAAATATTACAAGCGGCTACAGTGTTAATTCAAGTTGCCAAGGGCTTCCATAAAAATCTCTTGTTCTAAGCTGATTCTAAGCACATTTCGTAGAACTTCAGAAATTCCTCACTAGTCGGTTTTTATCTCCAAAGAAAAGAGCTTTTCACCTCGTTAAAAAATACAAAATAATTATCTATAACATTCTCCACATACAACCGAAAGTTCCAAACTTGTGATGCACAGGAAAACGGATTCCGAACTTGTGGAGAAGCAAAAACTGTCCTGCATGCAGTTTTTCCATCTTAACGGCCTCCTTGGCAAAACTCCCTAGCAACGACTCATCTCCATGATATCAGTCTTTCAAGGCTTCTATCTTTCAACCCCATGCGTGTAGTCCAGTTCATGCAGCGGACACCAAAGCCAGTTGAACTCACTTTTAGAGTCAGAACGTATGAGCTAGGACTGCATGGCCACCGCGTTTCTTAGTCTTCTCTGGAAGTCCTGATACAAGATGTTACCGCCTTCGGGGACTCTGTAGAGGAACATGTCCATCGTCATGAGGCAGAGAGCTTTGCCGTTCATTTGGAATCTGTCTGGTCGGACACTCCCCAGATTGAAGACCTCTGACGTCCATTGGAGCCACCGAGAAACATCCTCTCGACTCCATCGCCTTGGATCAGCTGCGTATTGAAGAGATGAACCTTCTTAATACATAAATAGATACAAATTCTAATTCTAAAACCTTGAAATGCGTCAACAGCTGCTCAGTTAAAAGGAAATAATCAAAATAGAAAAATATTCACACAGCAGATGTAATGTTGCCCACACATATATGGAAAATAGGGATGAAAAGGTTATTTGACTAATTTTCATGATCGAAATAAATTTTGCGTCGTGGCATGCGGTAAAATAAAAGATGACTAGCTTAACTTCTTTTAACAAGCTCACTGTCCTCATATTTTAAGGTTATTCTTGTTGAGATAGAAAACTGGCTCGGTCTAGCTATTTTATTTTATTTTATTATTTTTTTTAATTTTAGTACGCTGTGAGCTCTTTTATTCTTAGATATCTTTTATTTCCCCTGCAATCATTACATGATTTTAACTTCGCACAGACCAGCAAAAATCAGCAAACAGTTAACCTGGTTTTATTTTGTTGTTTTTCTTTTTACAACGCTTTTTTTTTTCAACGAAGAATGAATTGTTTATCGCATGTTATTTTCCTTTTAACATTCCTAGAACTTTGTTTACTAAAGTCCTTCTAAATTTAGAAACTACGTCAATTCAGGGCGGACAATGATCTCAATGAACCTATTTAGTTTACCTTGAAACACATATCTATTTTGACAAGAAATGGATACAATGAGAAATTCGTGAAACTTCGGAGTTCAAAGTCTGTTTTCGTCTCGCTCACGTTTCATTAATGAACTTTGTAAACTATAAAAAACAAGAATATTCTTCAGAAGGCTTTAACATGCCAATACGGTAAAATCAGCTTACTCGAAATGTTAAGCCTTTCCTCTAAGGTTTTCTTTTATGTTTTAGAACATTTATCTCTCAACAAGGCTGTTCTTTACTAGTTCTGGTAAAACTAAGGGAACAGAATTAATGTCAGTACGCTCGATCATTCGGAGTTCATTAAACTTGCTAATTTTCAAGTAAAGCTGGTGATCTGTATCAGTGAGTAATTTTATAATCAGTAGTCTCATTCTAGAATCGCATTTTGATACTTGAAACTTTCATCCAGCGAGAACATCCTAGCGATGCAGGACTGAACCGTCGAATAATCGACATACCTTCACTCAGAGGTTCCTCTTGATAGCCAACGTCGAACTTTTCTTGTTTCACTCTGGCCACACTTGGCTGCATTTTGTCGATGAAGCGAGCGTGTTGAAAGACGCTCGGTCTCAGAGGGACAGGGTATGCAAGTGCTGGGTCCAACCTGGGAAAAACACAAGCCATCAATGCGTTCACAACAGATCGAATTCCTAACTGAAAATAAACTTAAGCTGCCTGACTGACCACGTATCTGAGCGGATAGCGTGATGCAGGGCTTATAAACTATTTGATGTAACCGGAAATGTTCAATGATTAATTTCCTGTGCAGTGTTGTTTGTATTCTCCGCACGATTCGTGCCTACAAATATTTCGGAAGTCACGGCTTCGCTTGGAGTTCAACCATGAAATAGCGGACAAAAAGGCGGCTTCCGAAAAGAGGTTAACAACCATTTTAAACCATCTCTATGTTTCGGTCAAAGCAGATGATTGACTGAGGCAGTGCACGCACGTTTGGTTTTTCTAAGTTAAACACATAGTGTTATAAACGCCCACACTAAAACATAGGATGAAATTTCTGGAATTAAAGCTCGAAAGCGGGAAACGATATTATTTATAAATAGCTAGGTTTGATCATCAACGATCTCGGAATTCCGGTAGAACCATAAACGGACGGAACTATCCGTTCATATTTCTAGGCTTAGCTTAGAAATTTGATAAATAACGCTACCTGGATTACCTAGTTGAAGAAAACATTCTGAGCAGAGGTTAACTGAGCGACGTCTGCTCCAAGCAGAAGTATTCCACTATGACTGATTCAAGTTTGGCAACCCACGGTTGGTTTTCCGAGTTATGAAAAAAAGGTGTCTTTAAAGCTCGTTTCAACAGATATACGTCACGTATTTAATACTTCTCTGACGTAAAAACCCCTTATAAAGAGAAGAGGGTTATTGAAAATCCACTCTCGAGGAAATAATTCATATTAGCATTTCTAGGAAACGGACCAAAACAAAATACGGCGACAGGGAGAATATTCAGCGTCAAATGACATTAGTCGTTTCTAAAAAGCGAGAATTCGCTCAACCAGCTTCTGGGCAGCGTGGCCAACTTTCCGAAAATCGTGACTTGGCAAATTTCCTAGGAGGGTTTTTCAATCCGTAATTAGGCTCTCTTTTACAAATTTCGCGCTTTGAACAAACAATAAGCTCGAGTCTAATCATGCCTAAAATCTTGAAGACGTGATGAAATGTGGAGGCCGAACAGGAAGATTAAGGTTATAATAAATTAGCGAAAACAAAAGCTCCTTCCTTTTGTGGTTAGAGTTACGTAAAGCTGGATCGAAACTATAAAAAATACGTGCTTAGGGACCGCAAGCTTGCAATGAAAGCACAAATGAGATACGCTTCCAAATTTGGCCCGACCTCAGAATTCAGTGATTCGGGAGTCTTCCGAAAGAATTTGCGTGTTGGAAGCGAAAAGAAAGACAAAAGAATTATTACGTAAACCGCTGTGCCAATTAATGGAAAAAAATGTTGGCGTTGCAAATGTCCCAGGTATTTTCCCAAGACTAAGGGAAAAAGAAATTTTACGTTACGTATATAAAACAAGAACAAAATGCACGTGAAAATTTAAAGCAATTTTTTTTTGCTCCACATTTCTCGTTGACGCAGAACTGTAACGGCAGTTTTGAATTTCTGAATACTTTTTATTCTCTTCTGAAGCGAGTAATAAAGCGAAAAAAAGTTTTAATGTGGTGAAAGAAAGAGTACCAAGACAAAGCAGCGACGTTTGAATTGATTTTCCACACATTCAAAGTCTTAATTTTTATATGAAAGAATTTCTGAGATACCATAAGTGGCCTCGAGTGTTTTCCGGTGTCTCAGCTTAAAACTGTGACAGTTTCATCTTTATAATTGGGCTTGCCCCACTTCGAAGTCATATTGCTAATTTCTGTCAAGACAACTATAAAGAGTTGATAGATAACATGTTGTTTTCGATTTTCGAAGACCAGACATGACCAAGCCCATGTCTACATTGTGCATTCCGCACATTCCTTGTACAACCCTTCACTTTCGCGTTAACTCACCAGTTTGAATCAATAATTAGGGTTCTTTACAAGGATAAAATAAAACAGAAATGAATTTTCTTATACTGCCATCACTCAGAGCAAGCATTTTTCGAAGGCTTGATCACAAGGAATAACATTCATAATTATTCATGCACGTTAAAAGAGGTAAGGCTTCCCCTTTGAGGGTCTTCGCTAAAATCCGAAAAACTAAAACCAGAAAAAAACCCAACATTTCAATTGAAGGGACTTTTACGCATTTCTAAACAGGAAATTCAAAGAGCTTCCGCCTTACTCGGCGAAGTGAAAAGAATTTCTGCAAGTTTTCCTTTGGCTGTATTGCATCTTCTTTTTACATTTAAAGAGGCACCCAAAGGCACAATTGAATTACTGTACCAAAGTGAACGCTGCGATTTCATTCAAACGCCGTGTAAATTTCTATTTATCCTCGGAGATTCTGCATTACGAAAACAACAGAGGGACATTTAAGGTCATACAAATAGTTATTTCTCTGTTGTCTTATATTGGATCGATTCTTAAAATGGAAGGAGAACAAACAAGATCAGTATTCCACTGACAACACCACTGAACAAAAGAGCGGTAATTACAACTGCCGAAGGCGTCTCCAGATAATTCCAATCATCTTATATCGCATCAATACAAACCCAAATAAACTCAGAGCAATGAGTGTTTACCAGATTATTCACAACGCCAGCTTTACAATTTTAAGAAGATATCATTTCTATTGGTTTCACCTTGTTTGTGAAAGCCGATTTCCGAGCTAAGTACTCGCAAGTAAAATAAGTAATTAAATAAAAAACAAAATGAACAGCTGAAGAAAATGAGGAGTGAATGAGATACATGTATTAAAATTGACTGAAGTTTGTTACTCGTAAAAACTTTGCTTACCTTGTTTGGTTTACTCACGGAATATTCACCGAAGTCAACCGTGAAATCAAATGTAAGCGTCGATGTCAGTGATAAATATTTCAAAATTGTCTGAATAGTTTTCTTCGCTTTGCCAAGAGGCAACGAGAATTTAAATCGTGCGCAGGTAAATGAAGAGATCGTGTTGTTTCTGAAGCGCGTTCTAGCACTAGGCCTTCCTTCCTAGTCTAATAAGACTTTACCAGAGGAAACGACAAAGATTAGTTAGCAGCAGTTATCGAAAGCGCAAAAAAGAGCATCAGAGCGGAAGCACCGGTCTGACATGTGGGTTAAATTTGGCTGGAAAGGCGACATGACGACAATTATTTTTTTTTAAATGGTTTCAGGTGATTTCAAAACCAAGCGCACGTTTATTATTGGAAATGTAGTTTACGAAAAAAACCCTCCAAATCACGAAGTGGTGGCAGATTTTACTAGCAAAAGACCCTTACCTTGAGTTCGGCTTGCTGTGATCGCTTGCATCGATTTGATACGGGTACATTTCTGGTCTTGGGCTGTAAGGCCAAACACGGGGTTCGTGAGTGAGTGGTAGGCCGTCAAGTCGAGGCCGTTTCTCTGTGCAGTTTAAACTCGGCTGATGTTCTAACGTAGAATACATGCTACCGGCTTTGTACGCCTTCTGCCTCTTGATATTTCCGCTCTACGCCCACGAAAAGCTGAAACCACAAGAAACAAATGAAACAACACAGGAGTTAGCACGACTATTGTAGAGTGCACAAATCACACAGTGACCTCTTCACTGTAAACCGGAAATTACGCGGCGGGTAAATTGTCCAAATTGTCACCTCGGTGAGACTGAAAAGTCGACGCCGCAAGCTCGTTTCGGGATGGGAAATGAAATCAACGGCATAAGCGTCTTGTCTAGGTTCAAAAGCGTTGCAATCGCTCAGCCTGACTTTTCCAAGACCCGTTCGTTGATCAAAAATGCCTGCACGTGACGGCGTATCGCCGAAAGCTTGCGGAAACTAACCGGAAACGCAACGGTGACGTTATCTGTTATTGGCGGCCGGAAATGAAGACAAAGAAGATCACTCGACATTGCGGCGTGGTTTCAGGTTCTGTTGACAAAGAACACAAAAGGCGCTTTCAAAGTGGCAAACAATTCTGTTTCAAGATGACAGAAGTGGAGCGAATGTTCGCTCTTTCTATAAACTTTGTAAATACGGCAGGTATGTTAAACTCGATTAATCACAATGTTATCTCTAGAAATTACTCATTTCCGGCGCGTGACAATGGCGACCAATGACAATGCCTTGCGGTTTCGGACCGGAAATACTTTCCGCGTATGGCTTTATCCTGAGGGACTGATTATTTTGCAAATGCGTCTTGCAGTTTTCTCGTAATCTCTGGGAAAAAGCGATCTTGTAATCTTGACCGACAAATAGATTAAAGTGATCTAGGATGACGATTCGCGCGCGCAAACCAGCATTGTTGAGCGAGGACCCGCTTTCTCCAGTTGAACGATATTTTGTTTTTTAATTCTCCGCCCTTAATTCTGTCGAGATCAATTTAAAGCTTGAGTAATCAAAATAAGAATATCTTTTGCAATGGGTTGAAAGTATCAATATGAATGACAAAGGCTTCAATTAGGCTTAGGAATTGAGATAGCTCAACTTTCGACCAGCTGGTAGGGCCGGCACTCGAGATTTCATCTCAAAAAACCACTCGAGACTTATGTTTGGCTTTTCCTGTTCTTCCACCGCGGTTTTCAGTACTTCTGGATCGAAAACGACTCATCAGACTGTAAATCATCATGCGACACCCAGACGTTCTAAAATATTCAATTCCATCAAGATAAAATATTCGTCCTTCAATTTTGATGCCTGTTTACATAGTGTTTCAGTGTCTAACATTACCCAAATATTTGCCAAAACGCGCTTGTCGGACTATGCTCAATTAATTTACTCCACTCTCCAGAACTGAGGCAGATACCAATTGTATCATGAAAAATATACCGGCTTTGCATTCGACAACTCAATATTTTGACTAAGACAAAACAAGACTTTATATGCAGGGTTCTCGCTAGGGCAAAGACTGGATCCCATGCAGATCGCGGCTGAAGCAAGAAGAACTAAACGAAAAGTTTCCCCGTGACAATTTTTACTTTTTGAGTTTTTCGTTCGCATATATTAACCCGTTCTAGTCACGTTCTACCACATTCGGGCCCTTTTTAACGTAACAACTTTGATCCTCAAAAAAAAATCATTTCGAAATGTTAACAAATGGTTGCGAGTGACCTTTCCAGCTTGTTCTTTTGAATATTTTTGTTTGTTATTTTTTCAAGTAGCTAGGGCTGATAGGCGTGTTTCATCAAACATCTGAAGCGCACTACACTCCCCCCGGAACTGACAACTCAGTTCCAGACAAACGGAACCTACACCTTTGTTTATTTCTTTCTGGCGATAAAAAGAAAATAAATCTACCCAAAAAAGAGAGACGTTCCGTCACGACTTTCACCGATGATGTATATATAACTAAAGTTACTTTGGTCATTTGTATCTTTTACGTGCTCTGCAGTTTTTTCCTCTGACCTAGCTAGAATTGTCTTCTTGGAAAGAGAGCACACCTTCAACGCTTGTATTTTAAAAGTTACATGTATTTGTGCACTGAGAAAGTTCTGAAAAGTTGCGCGTTATTTCAAGTACAAGGTCTCTCAAAGACTCGTCTCTCGGGACTTCGCTTTTGTCTGTGCAGAACGCGTGAGAGCCGCTCGCAGGCAACCACAGATTGACACAGAATAGTTTAATATTTTTAAAATACAGTGCAAAACCACAACGGAAACTATAAATGGAGAGCGGAATTCACGCATCAAAAATAAGCGCCCTGGGAGGTAGTTTATTCTCTTTAATCTTGTATTATACCAACTGTAAACCTCTTATACAACTATCTACAACTTCGAGAATAATCATATCGCATTTGAAATCGAATCCGTAGGTATTAGAGAATCAAACGGATAATAACTCAGCACCGAGTAAGGGTGAGGGATAATTCGACTTACGAAAGTACTCTTCTACCTCCAGCTGATCATGTCTGTGACAGCTAGGGGTGTACAAATACGAAATACTTCTGCATGGGTTTGGTCTAGCCAAGCAGGATTTAAACTTTTGGAATTCTAACGGGGATTTTCGGCTTTGCTCTGACGTAGGGTACAGCAATTCTATGGACGAAGTTTTAGCAGGTGAACTCGAGTTTTTGTTTTTCACAAGTACAAAAAAAAAACGCCCGGTTGAGAGGGTATGGGAAGCAAAGATTTCACTGGTGAAAATGAGGTGACTATAACTCAGTGCAATGCAATGTTTGTCAAATTTCATCCAGGGATCGTAAAAATAGCATTGGTAGACTTGCTGTGATGCTCTTGAAAATGCCGGATGTCGATCACAAAGTCTCGGTCTATTCTTGGCTTCAGTGGCAGTGACCCCCTGTTGGATTTCTGACGCGTAAAATCACCCCACCCATGCACAGAGGGGCTGCATGAAAGACTCAAACATGGCGCGCAAGTTTATTGGTCTGGGCTGAACAGAGACAGACACGCCTACAATTAATGGGCTTAAACGTTTAACATTTTGCATTCCTTTTCAATTCAAGGAGGCTGGTCGTAGTCTAAATCAATCTTGGCTAGCTTTGCGTAAAATGTGTCATAGATTGTCGATGGTCTTGATGGAGAGGTTCAAGGTACCTCGAGTTCATTGGAAATGACTGAAAAAGCAGTATCCAAGGAAATGATTTGATTTCGACCTGAGATCGAAATAGAGAGGAGTCAGACGACGATCGCGACAACCTCGTTTCCAGGATCTCTCATCTTACCTGGACCGGGGGCGGTAAGATGAGAGACCCTGTGAACGAGGTTGAAATCGAGATTGTGCAAATTAGAGGAAGAAACGAGAAGAGAATGGAGCACGATCGAAAACGCTAGGAATACACACACAAGGAAAAGAACGATTACAGTCTAGATTAGTGAGGTTCAAATGCATAATATGATGGGCAAAATCATCTACGGTTAATGGTTTACTTCCTGTCTTCTTGTTTAACCTGCGCAGGAAGGAACGGCTGATTTCCGAAGTAGGAACTCAGAAGGAATTAATGTATATACGCACACTTATGAAACAAGAAAGAAAAAAAAATAACAAGACGCGTTTCAGTGGCAATCAAGAGCAGTGATGAAAGTTCAATTTTAAGATAAAACCTTTGATATGCCGGTTTGAACGAAGTTAAAAAGAAACTTATTCTATTATTAATTAAATGGCTCCACCATTTAATTCATCCTACAATTCATCTTGCCATAGTTTCAAAACAGAAACATTAAGTCTGGTTTGGAGTTCCGTCAGACAGAAATAAAGGAAACCTCCACTTGACACATATACAATGTAGTCAGTCGGGAGATCGGTGAACGAGACCGTCATAAAACTGCCCCTTACTTCACAGAAATTTCTTGTAACAGGCAAAACTACGGAATAATTTCTCCTCGCGCAACTCGGTAGCTTCTAGGTTCACCAGTTTTTGCTGTATTTCCAAACAGATTGCAGTACAAAGTGAAAATAGCCCAGCTCTAGCATTCGACTGATTACACAGTCGAATATTAAAAGAGGGCTAGTCTGGCCAGCTGAAATGTTCGGCACAGTCCAGTTAAATGTACTAAGCTGTGTCAGTAGCTTTTCAGCGAGTCTTTGACTTATCATAAGCATTGATTTACTTTTCAAGTTTGGCTGATTAGCAGTATTTTCGTTCAGTATTACATCCAACCTTCCCGTCATGCTTCACGCTATGTCGCAGTAATAAAAGAGTTATTCAACGTTCTCTCGTGGTATACCATGGAATATCCCACTCGAAGATAAGGCTCCTGTGTATACCGAGAAAATACAAGTTTATGTATGCAGAGAGACACACACTGAAAGTCAAATGAAGATAAGGAAAAATTAAAGTTACCAATTATCATTCAAATTTACAGCATCGATCTAATGATATTTAAGAAATAGATAACATGTACCGTGTTTCTATCGAGTTATACAAACACGAGTGGAAGTTTGCGAGAACGAGAAATGCTGTGGGAACACGAGCCGCAGACGAGTGTTTCCACACCTTTTTCGAGTTCTCCCAAACTTTCACGAGTGTTTGTATAACTCGATAGAAACACGAAGTACATGTTTTCTATTTCTTTTAGAAAACACCACGACGATAAAAAGGAAAACAGCTTGTTAACTTTGGATATCAAAATGCAAATTCTCTTTGCTCGCGCCATCACTACGTCAACAGCGCGCTAGTTCTGTATCTCCATCGAGTTATACAAACACGATTTTTAACCAATCAGCGCGCGTGCTTTCTTAGGACTGTTTTCTAAACCAGCCTACAAGCAGGTTTCAAATCGAGACTGTGGCGGGGATGGAGAGACTCAGCTTGTGTGTCGTTCCATTTGAACTCAGGATGTTACGCAGATAAATGTAATACAAGAGGGTTTTGTATTCAAAGCTGTGTAATTATGTCTGTTTCCGAATACTAGCAGAAAACGCACGTAAGTGTCGAGTCAGCCCATAGTGGTCGCGGTCTCGGACCGTTTCAGTAATATGCTGAACAGCTTGTGTGTCCAATACCACATATCAGTGACGTCAAACTGACGTCATGTCTAGACACTTTCAGAGAATTAGTAAGAAGTTTCCGAATTTGAACATTTTTCTTTTTTTGACCAAATTAAAGCAGATGAGGACTATACTTGAATAAAATAACAACTGGTCGACAGGTTTTTGAGACTCAACTGCCAAGCAGTGACGAATTTTCGACGTATTACAATTTGTCCGCAACCAGTAAGGGAAATTAAATTTCATAGCTGGCTTTGTTTAAGTCTTAAGACACTTCAAACTGGGTTATTAGTCAAATAAGAGCTAACAAAATTAAATTCCTAGGCGTACTGGCGAATCCCAGTCCTACCACTGGTAAATCTTGGAAGTGTAGCCAAGTTTTGTACTCACTGGGCGCAGATGGTAATTTTGTTTCTAGTTTCCATCGCCTTCTATTTGGAATAAGATGCTCGCAAGGTGCCGGATCGTACAGAATTTTGTTCGAATAACTCGCACGAGGGAAAACATCAAGTCAAAAATAACTGCCGGATAGAGTATGTCTTTCTGGAAAGATGTTCCCCTGTTGGTAAGTAAAGCCATGCTTTTGGTGATCCTCCTTCAGTCATATTCAAACACGAAAGCTTCTCTCGAATTTGATGTTCTATTTTGTGGTCTCGCCCTACCACATCAACAAGTATACAGTTTGCATTGGAGGAGAAATTGAGACGGAAGATAGTAGGGAACAAATTATACAGAGTAATTTTTTACCGTATACCAACAACCAACCTTTAAAATACTCGAGATCGTCTCCTCGTGCAGTCGTTAATAGCGTTTCTGTGTTGTTTTCATTAGCTGGAAATCCAGTGAAGCTGCGATTAATTTATATCGGAAATGTGACCATGCGCACACGTGCAGTTGGTCCTAGTTACCATGGCAACGCACAGAGTGCTGCTCAACCAGCACGTACTGGCAAATTGTGGGTTTCTAAAAACAAACTATTTTTGGACTGTTACAAGTACAACGATAGGACAACATCAAGCTGCTCACCGGACCCAATGTTTGCTATTGTTTCTATTTAGAGAGAGTGGAAAAGGTTTCCCTGATTGTCACCGAAGCGTGTAGATGGTCACTGACCAAAAACAACTGACGTACTACGAGAGGTTAAGAATTGACGCATACAGGAAATGACAACAATGAAACGTTGCCGTTCTTTATTTAGTCGTTTGTATCCTGAAGTAAGAATATTTGTATATTCTGTGAATAAGGCAGTTGTTTTTTTGCATTTTTGCGCCGGATAGATTTAAGGACCAGTGGAAAACAAAACAAAATCAGAGACGTTGTTTTCTCGATTGCAACTAACTTTGTCATCGGCGTCATTCTTAAACCTCACAGCCTTCTTCACTAAAGATCCATAAAAAACAGATCTTAACATCTTTTTCTATAAAAATATGTTCACACTTCCTACAGGAAGTTGGTGGTTTTGGCGGATGGCAGGAGTAAACATTATTAGAACGAGACGAAATGAAAAGATGCGGCACTTACTTGCTAATAAAAGAGAGGGCCGCAGACTTAAAGCGAAACAGACTCAGAGAGTCATCTGTAAAGCATAGTAACGTCTAAAATGTGAGGTTTGATGTTAAAGGAAAAGTTGGCACATTAAGCCTATTGTGAATTATTATTTCATAAAATTTGGAGAATTGGGGAACCGGATGTTCTGTGTTGATATATTCCGCCTCAGTTGTGAGCTCAATTTAACTCCTTTTTACGTCTTTTAGCTTACAGTACTTGTTTGAGACCTCAGTGTCAAAGTTCATGTTGTTCCAAGCCAGTGAACCAACTGCAAACAAGAATCCCTGAGTTGATCAGGAAGTTAGTCATCCCATGACTGAAAAACTTATTGACAATGTTTAAGGAGAAGAGAACATGAACTGTTATGGACCTTGGATACTGGGCGATACTGCGTCAAAATCCTGTCCTTTCCTGACAAAGTCAGTAGTAAATAGAACAGGTTTATATTTTTGTGTGTGTTGTCTCGGACACTGCTTCAGATCAAAGTGATAAAAGAAGAAGAAGAAAACGAGAAAATTTGAAAGAAATGGCCACGAACATTGAGTCAAGAGCCAACTGCTATACGCAGCACTAACGTTCAAAAATAGGCCTCAAGGACCCAGGAGTGCGTCAAACAGCTATGAAACCCTTTCTTTCAGTTAGCCTGCTTAACATTTTTAAGTTTCGATCTACTGAACAGTTACTTTGCGTCGTCGTGAAGCCTAGTATGGTGGAAATCGCAGTTGTGTAGTTTCGTGATGTGCTATATAGATTGCCAATGTGCAGGGTGAAACGTTTTCGTCATAAAAGAAAAATGATTTGTCCAGGCTGCCAGAGAAACTGGTGTCGCAACATTTTCAGAATTCTGTAGACTCACATCAAAATACAGTAAAAAAAGACTTTACCATGCTGAGTTATTTTTCTTGCGGTGAAGGAGGAAACCGCAGTGCCCGTGAGAATTTTTTTTTGAAAAGATTATGTTGTAAGCTATGAACAGATCGATCTTTGCAATTGCATGAAACTGAAAATAACCGTACATACTATATCGATATAAAGATAGTAAAGTTAGAAAGAAGGTGAAACGAGAAGAGACAGTCGTTCCTAAAGGGCGTTAAAACTGAGATGCTGTACCTGCGAGTTTCCCTTTAGACTCAGACTTAGTTCATTCTTCACACGAATGGCGGACGATCAAGCTGTCACAATTCTCCTTTTAAGAAAAGACTGTGTATGCTTTCAATTATCCTTGGAAGGAATGTCGAAAAATTATCCTGAAAGTCAAGGATTAAGAGCACTATATCATGTATATGTCTAATGTTTTACTAACCTGTATATATACCTAAATTCAGTGAAATCCGGCGAACGTCTAGAGCAATCAAATTTGGTCAGCCTTAGGTTTTTGCGAGCAGCGTTTCGAGGTGTACTGCCAGTTGATCACCTCTCCTTTTGTCGAGGTGCAGCAAATGTCAGAGAGGTATTTGCAGAATTCGTTACATCAACACACTGAAAGTCAAAACAGCATATATTTTATCAATGATCCCAAAGGAACTCAAGAGACCCTGACAGCTGAAAAATTCTTAAGTGAGGGTGCTCTTTAGACGAAAAGGCGCTAAAGAAGTGATAAACGAATCGCAAGGTGTTGCGAAAGTCTTCACACTTAAACTTAAAAACTACTACTTAGGGCATAGATCAAGACAGCTAGCGTTGTATAGAGAATAATACATAAGCTATCGCTATAGCGTCCATATTTTTGCTTTTGGAACTGTACCAACCTCATAAAGCTTACCCTAAAATTGTCTTCAAACAGGCCAATTTGCCTGAAATTGGCAGCTTTCTTCGCGGTAAATGTCAAATATAGGATGTGTTATAAGAGTTTTTCAGTGTAACAAATATGGCCTTTGTTTCTCAGAGGATTAAAAATCGCTGATACTATATCAGCAAACAGTGACTTCCTGTGCTCAAAAACGTCAAAACAACATCTCTTTTATGGCAGAATTTCAAAAATTCAAGACACGGTATCACACCGATGACCTCAAACAAGTTATTATTAGTATATTTATCCATTTTATTATTTCTCAATCTAATATCAATGCACACAGCAGGTTATGGTGAGAATTGACCAAAAACTACAATTGTAGTTTGTATTTTTTTCCCTCGAGAATTAAAGTATTCCTCCATCTATACCAGAACATGACAAGAACATTTATGAACACCAGAGGGATAAAGACTATAGTAGGGTAAATATAATTAATCAGTATTTTTCACCCAGTCTTGCAGTTCCAGCGGGCTGTCACTGGGTTACAGTAACGTTGGCCAAAAACACGACGGAGCGGGATGGATTGATTGAGGTTGCATGGTTAGATCCAGGACCCACTGTAACATTCAAAACTGAAAACGACGAAATCTTGAATCAGTAGTGTTTTCAAGATGTACATGCTCATGTCCACGTTTTTAAAATCATTGTTCGAAGAACTCCAAAATCAATATTGACGTTCACAATTCAGGCTGATTGAGCTGAGAGATATCAGAGTAGTCTAGTGACATGAGTCAGCATAACTATCCAACGTGACCGCGGTAATCTCTTGCCGGTAACATTATTATTGGCATTATACATTGAAACCTCTTATACCGTGATTGTGATCGAAAAATCATCGTTTCTATTTAGATGAACTACACTTCTATTCAATGAAAATTTTCACGATGTTTTTCGTATTCTCGTTTTATTGTATTTTATTTTTGGTTTTACGAAAAGGTTCACGGTAAATTCTCAACTGTGATTCTTTAATCTTTTCCTTGAGGACGTCCAATGGTTGCCCTGTGGCATGTCCGGTTTCCGCTTGAGGTTAACCACTGTATTCGTCGAATCCCGTGCTCTAAAAATGGACGTGACCGATTTAGGGCGCTATTTGTTTTGTAATCGGCACGGATGTCCGTGCGCGAGTCAAGCCGGATACACTTGTCTGAGATCAAGAGCTAGTTAAATTGTATAATGTTTTGAATAATCTGGCCATTTTGCCGGTGAAATATCATCTGACACGCAAAGCGCTCAAAAAGCATTATTTTCTGGTATTGATACAGATTAAACTGATTAAAGAATATTCAACTGATGGTGGGATGGTTGCTACGCGCACGAACTGGTCTGTGGGTTGTTGTCTTCACTATGTGTGTATGCCATGTGCGCACCCTTGTTGCATTCGATTCGCTATGTTTGATTAAACCGTACCAAATTGTGTTTGTGATTCGAGCACGTTTATTCCGTGAGAACATTAGTTCAGGCTTCTCGCCGTATTGAAATGTACGAGTAACGGAGCATGCGGCAGAAGCCTTATAATTGAACGCTAAATGATAAATTTTATTTATTTTTTAAGTTTTAGCTTACAATGCCATATGAATTTAATTGTAGGCATAGGAAGTCCAACAATTGTGGTTTGAGGAACACATGCAACTCGACAAGAGACAGGAACCCAGCTAGGGAAGTTTGGATGATTGGTGATGGCGGGACACTCTTGAATACCTCCTTATGTCTCAAGGTGTTATGTCTGGTCTAAAATCATAAAGAGAGCTAGTCTGTAGGCTTTTTCTTGTCTAAAAACGATCAATGGCTCGCTATTAAAAATAACGTACTCTAAACCTGCTGCAGTGTTCAAGGTAAAACCGTCTTGTGCCACGCCTTAACCGGTTAAGAAGCGTCGCAAACAGAGAAAGAGACCAATAGCCCTTT
>JAHPZR010023278.1:0-10137 GCA_019787425.1 Platygyra sinensis
CAGGAGTAAACATTATTAGAACGAGACGAAATGAAAAGATGCGGCAATTACTTGCTAATAAAAGCGAGGGCCGCAGACTTAAAGCGAAACAGACTCAGAGAGTCATCTGTAAAGCATAGTAACGTCTAAAATGTGAGGTTTGATGTTAAAGGAAAAGTTGGCACATTAAGCCTATTGTGAATTATTATTTCATAAAATTTGGAGAATTGGGGAACCGGATGTTCTGTGTTGATATATTCCGCCTCAGTTGTGAGCTCAATTTAACTCCTTTTTACGTCTTTTAGCTTACAGTACTTGTTTGAGACCTCAGTGTCAAAAGTTCATGTTGTTCCAAGCCAGTGAACCAACTGCAAACAAGAATCCCTGAGTTGATCAGGAAGTTAGTCATCCCATGACTGAAAAACTTATTGACAATGTTTAAGGAGAAGAGAACATGAACTGTTATGGACCTTGGATACTGGGCGATACTGCGTCAAAATCCTGTCCTTTCCTGACAAAGTCAGTAGTAAATAGAACAGGTTTATATTTTTGTGTGTGTTGTCTCGGACACTGCTTCAGATCAAAGTGATAAAGAAGAAGAAGAAGAAAACGAGAAAATTTGAAAGAAATGGCCACGAACATTGAGTCAAGAGCCAACTGCTATACGCAGCACTAACGTTCAAAAATAGGCCTCAAGGACCCAGGAGTGCGTCAAACAGCTATGAAACCCTTTCTTTCAGTTAGCCTGCTTAACATTTTTAAGTTTCGATCTACTGAACAGTTACTTTGCGTCGTCGTGAAGCCTAGTATGGTGGAAATCGCAGTTGTGTAGTTTCGTGATGTGCTATATAGATTGCCAATGTGCAGGGTGAAACGTTTTCGTCATAAAAGAAAAATGATTTGTCCAGGCTGCCAGAGAAACTGGTGTCGCAACATTTTCAGAATTCTGTAGACTCACATCAAAATACAGTAAAAAAAGACTTTACCATGCTGAGTTATTTTTCTTGCGGTGAAGGAGGAAACCGCAGTGCCCGTGAGAATTTTTTTTTGAAAAGATTATGTTGTAAGCTATGAACAGATCGATCTTTGCAATTGCATGAAACTGAAAATAACCGTACATACTATATCGATATAAAGATAGTAAAGTTAGAAAGAAGGTGAAACGAGAAGAGACAGTCGTTCCTAAAGGGCGTTAAAACTGAGATGCTGTACCTGCGAGTTTCCCTTTAGACTCAGACTTAGTTCATTCTTCACACGAATGGCGGACGATCAAGCTGTCACAATTCTCCTTTTAAGAAAAGACTGTGTATGCTTTCAATTATCCTTGGAAGGAATGTCGAAAAATTATCCTGAAAGTCAAGGATTAAGAGCACTATATCATGTATATGTCTAATGTTTTACTAACCTGTATATATACCTAAATTCAGTGAAATCCGGCGAACGTCTAGAGCAATCAAATTTGGTCAGCCTTAGGTTTTTGCGAGCAGCGTTTCGAGGTGTACTGCCAGTTGATCACCTCTCCTTTTGTCGAGGTGCAGCAAATGTCAGAGAGGTATTTGCAGAATTCGTTACATCAACACACTGAAAGTCAAAACAGCATATATTTTATCAATGATCCCAAAGGAACTCAAGAGACCCTGACAGCTGAAAAATTCTTAAGTGAGGGTGCTCTTTAGACGAAAAGGCGCTAAAGAAGTGATAAACGAATCGCAAGGTGTTGCGAAAGTCTTCACACTTAAACTTAAAAACTACTACTTAGGGCATAGATCAAGACAGCTAGCGTTGTATAGAGAATAATACATAAGCTATCGCTATAGCGTCCATATTTTTGCTTTTGGAACTGTACCAACCTCATAAAGCTTACCCTAAAATTGTCTTCAAACAGGCCAATTTGCCTGAAATTGGCAGCTTTCTTCGCGGTAAATGTCAAATATAGGATGTGTTATAAGAGTTTTTCAGTGTAACAAATATGGCCTTTGTTTCTCAGAGGATTAAAAATCGCTGATACTATATCAGCAAACAGTGACTTCCTGTGCTCAAAAACGTCAAAACAACATCTCTTTTATGGCAGAATTTCAAAAATTCAAGACACGGTATCACACCGATGACCTCAAACAAGTTATTATTAGTATATTTATCCATTTTATTATTTCTCAATCTAATATCAATGCACACAGCAGGTTATGGTGAGAATTGACCAAAAACTACAATTGTAGTTTGTATTTTTTTCCCTCGAGAATTAAAGTATTCCTCCATCTATACCAGAACATGACAAGAACATTTATGAACACCAGAGGGATAAAGACTATAGTAGGGTAAATATAATTAATCAGTATTTTTCACCCAGTCTTGCAGTTCCAGCGGGCTGTCACTGGGTTACAGTAACGTTGGCCAAAACACGACGGAGCGGGATGGATTGATTGAGGTTGCATGGTTAGATCCAGGACCCACTGTAACATTCAAAACTGAAAACGACGAAATCTTGAATCAGTAGTGTTTTCAAGATGTACATGCTCATGTCCACGTTTTTAAAATCATTGTTCGAAGAACTCCAAAATCAATATTGACGTTCACAATTCAGGCTGATTGAGCTGAGAGATATCAGAGTAGTCTAGTGACATGAGTCAGCATAACTATCCAACGTGACCGCGGTAATCTCTTGCCGGTAACATTATTATTGGCATTATACATTGAAACCTCTTATACCGTGATTGTGATCGAAAAATCATCGTTTCTATTTAGATGAACTACACTTCTATTCAATGAAAATTTTCACGATGTTTTTCGTATTCTCGTTTTATTGTATTTTATTTTTGGTTTTACGAAAAGGTTCACGGTAAATTCTCAACTGTGATTCTTTAATCTTTTCCTTGAGGACGTCCAATGGTTGCCCTGTGGCATGTCCGGTTTCCGCTTGAGGTTAACCACTGTATTCGTCGAATCCCGTGCTCTAAAAATGGACGTGACCGATTTAGGGCGCTATTTTGTTTTGTAATCGGCACGGATGTCCGTGCGCGAGTCAAGCCGGATACACTTGTCTGAGATCAAGAGCTAGTTAAATTGTATAATGTTTTGAATAATCTGGCCATTTTGCCGGTGAAATATCATCTGACACGCAAAGCGCTCAAAAAGCATTATTTTCTGGTATTGATACAGATTAAACTGATTAAAGAATATTCAACTGATGGTGGGATGTTGCTACGCGCACGAACTGGTCTGTGGGTTGTTGTCTTCACTATGTGTGTATGCCATGTGCGCACCCTTGTTGCATTCGATTCGCTATGTTTGATTAAACCGTACCAAATTGTGTTTGTGATTCGAGCACGTTTATTCCGTGAGAACATTAGTTCAGGCTTCTCGCCGTATTGAAATGTACGAGTAACGGAGCATGCGGCAGAAGCCTTATAATTGAACGCTAAATGATAAATTTTATTTATTTTTTAAGTTTTAGCTTACAATGCCATATGAATTTAATTGTAGGCATAGGAAGTCCAACAATTGTGGTTTGAGGAACACATGCAACTCGACAAGAGACAGGAACCCAGCTAGGGAAGTTTGGATGATTGGTGATGGCGGGACACTCTTGAATACCTCCTTATGTCTCAAGGTGTTATGTCTGGTCTAAAATCATAAAGAGAGCTAGTCTGTAGGCTTTTTCTTGTCTAAAAACGATCAATGGCTCGCTATTAAAAATAACGTACTCTAAACCTGCTGCAGTGTTCAAGGTAAAACCGTCTTGTGCCACGCCTTAACCGGTTAAGAAGCGTCGCAAACAGAGAAAGAGACCAATAGCCCTTTTCACGGTTACCTTTGCTCATTTGCATTACAATAAAATTTAGCATGTATGCGAGGCAATAGACCTTTTTCGCTTGTACATTTTGTTTTCCCAATACAGATCATGTGATGATACTCAGGAGATTTGATCTTTTGTTTTGCTCATTAAAAAGGGTACATGCAAGCATGAATATGTCTGCATGTACCCTTTTTAATTAACAAGACAAAGGATCAAATCTCCTGAGTATGATCACATGATCTGTATTGGGAAAACAAAATGTACAAGCGAAAAAGGTCTATTTCGGGCTGTTTTGCAGTTTTAGCCCGAAATTGCCTCGCATTCACGTTGGATTACATTGCAATGCAAATGAGAAAAACTAACCGTGAAAAGGGCTATTTTGAGACTAATGAGCAGGATATCCATTGTAAAACACGCGATCCAACAATTAATTAACATTATAACAACAACTAATGATCATTCTGGAATCATACGACACGGTTTCGCTTCCCTTGATGACTGTGCAAAGTGTTTTCGCGATGCACAAAATCGACCTTTTTATGGAAGGAAACCAGAAAATAGAAGAGTTTGCTAGTAAGAGATAATAATAATAATAATAATACATAAAAGAACAAGGATGGTTAAGGATGGAGAAGATTATCGAGGAATACAACCGACGAACATGAAAAATTTAGCCTAATTTTTCAACACGCGTAAACCGTGAAGTGCTTTCTTTAAATCCGCAATCGATGATCCGAAACCACCACCGGCTAAGTCCGGGTGAGCGGCGATACATCCAGAAAATTCGAATTGGAGTGTAGGACGCGATTCTTGCAATTATTGACGTCGACCCTCCAGTTTCATGAGAGAATATGCAAATTGCTGACCAAAGCACAGAAAACATGCCCTAGTTTTAAACAAAATGGTTAAAATCTTTTCCAGATTCACACCCAAATAGTTAAAAAAACGAGCAAGTAATTCGATGCGTTTCTTGTCTACTGTTGCTAGGATTTTCGCGGTTCTCGCTCACTCGACTAGCCCAGCCTTTCCTGCGACAAACACTAGAACTTACACGTAATTCAGTTGGACCAGGAATAACCGGTTTTAATCTGTTAAGGGCGTTTTTCGGGAAGCTTCATGAGCTATGCCATTTAGTGTTTTGATTATAAAGTTATATAAGTTATGCTATTTTATGTAAATGAAGTGTGTGCACCGTGTGCCGGAACGATATTCTTTTTAGTTTTTCTAAGTAAACCTTTTCTGTTTCAGAAGAATCTTTTCAGCACTACAGTTGAAAAGAAAGAACTTAATTACAGACCGTTTCAACATACACATTTCGCCTTTCGGGAAGACCGCGCGCGACCGCGCGAGGAGGGAGCTTTGTTACAATATAGTAAATGGATGGGATTTTGGCGGCCGATTGAACCACATTACCACTGCAGCTATTGAATTTGCCGCAATTTGTTGCATTGGGTCATGTCATGCCACATGTGATGATCTTGTACTTAGTTTACAATATGCATTTAGTTTATAATAGGTGAAATTTTGTACTTTTAGACGTACCATATTATTAATCATGTACTCAGTTTATAATATGTACTTAGTTTATAATATGCACTTAGCTTTTTATAGTTTTAGCCCTACGATAGTATTAACCTTGTATTATTAGTTGTGGTCTCTTTTTATGCCTGCACAAACACGCCCTCCATGGAAACTAGCTGATTGTTGTTGGGGCTAGCGTGTTTTTGATTTTAATAAAGTATACCTACCTACTTACCTACCATTTGAACCAAAAGTACATTAAACGAGAATCACTCCGAGGTAATTATCTAAATTGGTCTATAACTTCCACAAACTGGCATAAATTCAAACTTCAGGAAAACTTGAACAAAATAAACAATTTTACGTCGAAAATCAAACGAAGCCGTCTAATTTTGCGAATTGCGGGAAAATAATTCATTTATTGCCATATTTTCTGATAATTTGTATTTTACAGTCTGTTTATTTCCATTCGAGTGAACTACCCGGTTTGCCGCAAGCTAAGATGGCGAAGCAATGAGGTTTGCCAAGCAATGGATTGCTATCCCCCGGGGGGGTACTCCCTTATAAGGGCTTAATGGGGGGACGTGCGGCCAGCCAGGGTATGTTTTTCGGGCTTTTGGTCTTAAAAAAGGGTATCGAATTTGTCATTTTTTATCTTAATCAGGGTATCGATTTATCAGTTTTTGTCTTAAATGGGATATCTTTTCTTGGACAGCAAAATTTTTACAAGCTCTTGTAAATTAACATCGACTTCCGCATTGATACCAGGCACATTAAATTTCCATTGATTACACAACAAGAAAGCCTCACAATTTGTAACCACAACTTTTAATCTATGTCTTAAACAGGCCATTAAAAATCGGAATTCTGTCTTAAACAGGGTAAGAAAATCGGCGACATTTGCCTTGAACTGGGTCAGGGTGTGAGGGGCCGGGGCCACACCTCCCCACCCAGGGATATATCGAGTTCCTCCCCCCCCCCGGTTGCTATCGATAGGATAGGATAGGATAACTTTATTTCGACACGGTAAACTCATCAGTCACAACTATAAAAACCTAATTATGTACCAGAATTATTACAAATTATACAACGACTAGAACTACATTATTCTAAAATTACTCTAAAGTTGATTCTTGTCGCTCGCTTACTTGCTGCACGTGTGCATGAAGAAAGACGCCGCCGCATGTTTCGGCTTTGGGTGATGGGCTCCTGGCAATGGACAATATCGGCGATACCGGGGCCACTTTGAATTCTATTGTTCCAAATAGCTATCGTGGGATACTCAGGGGGCGCAAATTTAGTATCATTTGCCGCCTGAGCATCCGTAAATAGCTGATCGAAACAATATCCAAAATCACCGCCGTATCGCCATTTCTTATACCCAGTGCCCGCGTCCCCTTGGCCAGCGGCAAGACCACTAAACGGGGAGCAGTTGTCTGGAGAGAGCAGGTTCAAAAGATCCTGTACAAAAACGCGGGCCAGGAACAACAGCCCTTTTCGCAATTACTTTTCTCATTTGTATTGAAATGTGACCCACGTGGACACGAGGCAATTTCGGGCAGAAACTACAAAATTGCCTCACATTCATATTAGATTGTATTGTAAAGCAATGCCTACGTGGGCGTTAAATAAAAAAAGGGAAACTGCAAAGCGCGATCGATGGAAGGGAACCCTGTTCCCTTCCGTCCCCCACCGGGGTTTTCCCTCTCCTTTCCCCGGGAACGCCTGGCCGGCAACAAGGCCTGGACGTGGCCAACAAACTATATATTTCTTACGTCATATTTCAGAAGCTTGGAGTCCTGTAAGCTTGCCACAAGTCGACCTTATTTCTCGAGCGACGAAGTCGCGAGGGCGAGCGCGAGCGACGTAAGTCGCTTTCCAACGGCGAAACCAAGAATTTTTGGAAAGGACTTTTAGAAGGTTAGGAGTCTGGCAGAGAACGAAACTAACATCAGACTCTCGTACCGTGTAAACATTGCCGTGCGTTGAAACAATTTCAAACCCTTCAGATGCGAAGACCTCAGTTGAGTCAAAGTGATTTATGCTTGGGAATAACATTTGTAAAGTGAAGTGTGGCCCAGGCTGGCATTGTACGGATGATTTATCACCTCACTCATGATGACAGAGATGATTGAAAGATAAGAGCTTCAGCAGACACCACTTCCGGTGTCGTCTAGCAAGGCACTTTAAGACCGGAAATCAGCAGAATGTTTTGTTTTGAAATGTCACTCGTACCAGCTTCGATTTTATGGCCACTTCAGCCAATGACGGCAACTTCCGATTGCCAAGCGGATAAAGCGTGAAGTTTCATTTTCACTCAAATGGCAAACTACGAGTATCAAGTCCCTTCCTGAAAATGCATTCCACAGAAAGTAAATACCTTAAAGGTGTTAGGACAGACGGGAGCGTGTCATGTTCGACTGCTTGCACCGTATTGTTTATAAAATAAAGCTACCCTGGTCTTCTTTTCTTTCGTATTCTGTGAGACAGCTGGAGAGGGGAAAGAATGTGTTAGGCTTGTAAGATATTTACCATACCTCTTTTCCCTACGAAAATTATAAATGACACTTTTTCCACCCACTCGAGTTACTTTCCCTACGCGCAATTTAAGATGCGTGCGAAAAGATTGGCTCGCAAGTGGAGGTCGCAAGCCGTTACGCGTTAAAAGATGCTATCCCCGACTCGAGAGTTTGCCCACCCCTGAGAATGCCCCTCGCTTCCCGCTTGCACACTGCGCTCGACTAAGCTGTACATTGGTGGTCTATTCATGCGGGCTTTCAGTAGAACAGTTTGTGCCACTAACAAAAGGGGGGAGGGGGAGGGGGAATCGTCTGACGTTTTGATGGGGGAGGGGTGATCGCTGTGTCTTTGGCTAATAGGTAACCGTCTAGAGCGGTTATCGAGACAGACCAATCCACTACTGTCTCAAATGAATGTCACAAACTTCTACTGTCTCATGTGAGTGTCTGTGCTGCAATTCATCTGCAGTTGTCTTGCGCCAGTGACTAACTGGGTCCTCTGTCCCACGCGAGTGTCCATGTGTCCGTAACCCATCCGCAACTCTCTCAGTTAAATGGCAGAAGGCCTGCACTGTCTCAGCGAGTGCCTCTGTACTTAAATTCATCATAACTGTCTCTCGTTGGGGATGACTGACCAGTGTCAGTGTCTGTATCAGTGGCTCATCTGTAACTGTCTCAAGCGAGTAGCGGACAGTGTCCACTGGTCTGTCCACTGTCTCATGTTCATGTCATCCAACTTGACCCAGGGTGTCACGAACTGTGCGGGCTGCTCCCACCTAAGTAGAACACAGAAAACGTAACTGCTGTCAAACAGGTGAAAAGCAAGTGGTTAACAAACTTTGTAAAAACATCTAACGGTGCCAGTCATCAAGAAAGAAATACTACAAACAAATATTAATTGTTAATGTTACTATAAACAAAAGACGTTCATACCATGAGCTCACGATATCCTTGACAGAAATGCAATCTGACAGGGCTTTGGTAGTTTTATTGAGCCCGTTCTGTACTAGCGGCACGATGTAATCGAGTTGTGCGCGGTCCTGCTCAGTGACCTCCCGTCTCAAACCATTCAAATGTGCGATCATTCTCTCGCATGACCTGTCACCATCTGCTGCACCAACTCCATCATCACGTGATCGTACGAGGGATCTTGTGTCGTCAACTTTAATAAGAAATTTACATCATCAGTGTAAAATTTGTAACTGTTCTACAGAAAATACACTAAATCACAATCTTACTTTTCTCTTTCAACTTCATGGTCGTCGACAGCAAGTCTTCAGGGGCCTGAAAGTGGCAAAAACAACACGATTTCTGGGCGTTACTCAAATTAACACGGAAACGCAGACTAAAACTTGACTTAATGGTACGTGCAACTAAGACAAATGTTTTCAAATCAGTCGCTAGAGAAAAATTGTTCACGTATTCCGATCGAAAAGTTTCTCATTCACTGAACCTACATAGCCAGTGAGTTTCGCAGGAGCGGAGTAAAAGGTATTAAAGTTCAGACTGAAAGGTGCGGGTTCAAGCACTGGTGGAGCATGAAGTGTTGCTGTATTGGTAGACACTTCTCCCCGGCATGGTTAGGGCCATGCTGTTCGAAATACGAAAGAACTTATCAAGGCCAAGCAAGAGTATTGATTTCATGTTTACAACTTTTTAGTGAGGTTTTGTTACTGAATATTTTCAGTTTTCCAGTTTTGATGTCGCAAACACCAAAATCAAACAAGAAAAAGCACTGGCATTTAAAAATACTTTTATATTCTGGATTGTTGTTTATGGACTTTGAAACTGCCCAACTCTGCAGGAGTATCACTGAATACAGACAAACTCTTGAAGAACAGACAAAATGCGGCCGAACGTGAAGGGGGAGGGAGTTATACTGGCTACATTTTTGACCGGGGAGTGGGGGTAGGAGTACTCTGTGTTGCTTCAAGCTACAGAATCTTAAAGAAAACTCAGGCATGGTATTTTCAGGAATTTTTTTTTGGCCAAGTGCAAAATTGCCTTAAATTGAAGGAAAATTGAAAATAACAGTTTATTAAGATAGAAGAACACTACTTAACAATTAGACTACGAGCCCGAGTTTTCTACGAGCAGATAGTCAACGAGGCGCAGCCGAGTTGACCATCGCTCGTAGAAAACGAGGGCGAGTAGTCTAATTGCTTTAGTATAAATTTACCGTAGTCTCATTGCATAAAAAGAAAAAAATGTCAATGCGTAGAAAAGAACTGTTTTATTATGTTACATCAGGTTCAAACGTGATGCGCGATGTGCACTGATGCGTAACTGTTGACTATCAGCAGATAGAAAACGGTAACATAGCCA
>JAHPZR010023279.1:0-14541 GCA_019787425.1 Platygyra sinensis
GGAGGCTGGTCGTAGTCTAAATCAATCTTGGCTAGCTTTGCGTAAAATGTGTCATAGATTGTCGATGGTCTTGATGGAGAGGTTCAAGGTACCTCGAGTTCATTGGAAATGACTGAAAAAGCAGTATCCAAGGAAATGATTTGATTTCGACCTGAGATCGAAATAGAGAGGAGTCAGACGACGATCGCGACAACCTCGTTTCCAGGATCTCTCATCTTACCTGGACCGGGGGCGGTAAGATGAGAGACCCTGTGAACGAGGTTGAAATCGAGATTGTGCAAATTAGAGGAAGAAACGAGAAGAGAATGGAGCACGATCGAAAACGCTAGGAATACACACACAAGGAAAAGAACGATTACAGTCTAGATTAGTGAGGTTCAAATGCATAATATGATGGGCAAAATCATCTACGGTTAATGGTTTACTTCCTGTCTTCTTGTTTAACCTGCGCAGGAAGGAACGGCTGATTTCCGAAGTAGGAACTCAGAAGGAATTAATGTATATACGCACACTTATGAAACAAGAAAGAAAAAAAAATAACAAGACGCGTTTCAGTGGCAATCAAGAGCAGTGATGAAAGTTCAATTTTAAGATAAAACCTTTGATATGCCGGTTTGAACGAAGTTAAAAAGAAACTTATTCTATTATTAATTAAATGGCTCCACCATTTAATTCATCCTACAATTCATCTTGCCATAGTTTCAAAACAGAAACATTAAGTCTGGTTTGGAGTTCCGTCAGACAGAAATAAAGGAAACCTCCACTTGACACATATACAATGTAGTCAGTCGGGAGATCGGTGAACGAGACCGTCATAAAACTGCCCCTTACTTCACAGAAATTTCTTGTAACAGGCAAAACTACGGAATAATTTCTCCTCGCGCAACTCGGTAGCTTCTAGGTTCACCAGTTTTTGCTGTATTTCCAAACAGATTGCAGTACAAAGTGAAAATAGCCCAGCTCTAGCATTCGACTGATTACACAGTCGAATATTAAAAGAGGGCTAGTCTGGCCAGCTGAAATGTTCGGCACAGTCCAGTTAAATGTACTAAGCTGTGTCAGTAGCTTTTCAGCGAGTCTTTGACTTATCATAAGCATTGATTTACTTTTCAAGTTTGGCTGATTAGCAGTATTTTCGTTCAGTATTACATCCAACCTTCCCGTCATGCTTCACGCTATGTCGCAGTAATAAAAGAGTTATTCAACGTTCTCTCGTGGTATACCATGGAATATCCCACTCGAAGATAAGGCTCCTGTGTATACCGAGAAAATACAAGTTTATGTATGCAGAGAGACACACACTGAAAGTCAAATGAAGATAAGGAAAAATTAAAGTTACCAATTATCATTCAAATTTACAGCATCGATCTAATGATATTTAAGAAATAGATAACATGTACCGTGTTTCTATCGAGTTATACAAACACGAGTGGAAGTTTGCGAGAACGAGAAATGCTGTGGGAACACGAGCCGCAGACGAGTGTTTCCACACCTTTTTCGAGTTCTCCCAAACTTTCACGAGTGTTTGTATAACTCGATAGAAACACGAAGTACATGTTTTCTATTTCTTTTAGAAAACACCACGACGATAAAAAGGAAAACAGCTTGTTAACTTTGGATATCAAAATGCAAATTCTCTTTGCTCGCGCCATCACTACGTCAACAGCGCGCTAGTTCTGTATCTCCATCGAGTTATACAAACACGATTTTTAACCAATCAGCGCGCGTGCTTTCTTAGGACTGTTTTCTAAACCAGCCTACAAGCAGGTTTCAAATCGAGACTGTGGCGGGGATGGAGAGACTCAGCTTGTGTGTCGTTCCATTTGAACTCAGGATGTTACGCAGATAAATGTAATACAAGAGGGTTTTGTATTCAAAGCTGTGTAATTATGTCTGTTTCCGAATACTAGCAGAAAACGCACGTAAGTGTCGAGTCAGCCCATAGTGGTCGCGGTCTCGGACCGTTTCAGTAATATGCTGAACAGCTTGTGTGTCCAATACCACATATCAGTGACGTCAAACTGACGTCATGTCTAGACACTTTCAGAGAATTAGTAAGAAGTTTCCGAATTTGAACATTTTTCTTTTTTGACCAAATTAAAGCAGATGAGGACTATACTTGAATAAAATAACAACTGGTCGACAGGTTTTTGAGACTCAACTGCCAAGCAGTGACGAATTTTCGACGTATTACAATTTGTCCGCAACCAGTAAGGGAAATTAAATTTCATAGCTGGCTTTGTTTAAGTCTTAAGACACTTCAAACTGGGTTATTAGTCAAATAAGAGCTAACAAAATTAAATTCCTAGGCGTACTGGCGAATCCCAGTCCTACCACTGGTAAATCTTGGAAGTGTAGCCAAGTTTTGTACTCACTGGGCGCAGATGGTAATTTTGTTTCTAGTTTCCATCGCCTTCTATTTGGAATAAGATGCTCGCAAGGTGCCGGATCGTACAGAATTTTGTTCGAATAACTCGCACGAGGGAAAACATCAAGTCAAAAATAACTGCCGGATAGAGTATGTCTTTCTGGAAAGATGTTCCCCTGTTGGTAAGTAAAGCCATGCTTTTGGTGATCCTCCTTCAGTCATATTCAAACACGAAAGCTTCTCTCGAATTTGATGTTCTATTTTGTGGTCTCGCCCTACCACATCAACAAGTATACAGTTTGCATTGGAGGAGAAATTGAGACGGAAGATAGTAGGGAACAAATTATACAGAGTAATTTTTTACCGTATACCAACAACCAACCTTTAAAATACTCGAGATCGTCTCCTCGTGCAGTCGTTAATAGCGTTTCTGTGTTGTTTTCATTAGCTGGAAATCCAGTGAAGCTGCGATTAATTTATATCGGAAATGTGACCATGCGCACACGTGCAGTTGGTCCTAGTTACCATGGCAACGCACAGAGTGCTGCTCAACCAGCACGTACTGGCAAATTGTGGGTTTCTAAAAACAAACTATTTTTGGACTGTTACAAGTACAACGATAGGACAACATCAAGCTGCTCACCGGACCCAATGTTTGCTATTGTTTCTATTTAGAGAGAGTGGAAAAGGTTTCCCTGATTGTCACCGAAGCGTGTAGATGGTCACTGACCAAAAACAACTGACGTACTACGAGAGGTTAAGAATTGACGCATACAGGAAATGACAACAATGAAACGTTGCCGTTCTTTATTTAGTCGTTTGTATCCTGAAGTAAGAATATTTGTATATACTGTGAATAAGGCAGTTGTTTTTTTGCATTTTTGCGCCGGATAGATTTAAGGACCAGTGGAAAACAAAACAAAATCAGAGACGTTGTTTTCTCGATTGCAACTAACTTTGTCATCGGCGTCATTCTTAAACCTCACAGCCTTCTTCACTAAAGATCCATAAAAAACAGATCTTAACATCTTTTTCTATAAAAATATGTTCACATTCCTACAGGAAGTTGGTGGTTTTGGCGGATGGCAGGAGTAAACATTATTAGAACGAGACGAAATGAAAAGATGCGGCACTTACTTGCTAATAAAAGAGAGGGCCGCAGACTTAAAGCGAAACAGACTCAGAGAGTCATCTGTAAAGCATAGTAACGTCTAAAATGTGAGGTTTGATGTTAAAGGAAAAGTTGGCACATTAAGCCTATTGTGAATTATATTCATAAAATTTGGAGAATTGGGGAACCGGATGTTCTGTGTTGATATATTCCGCCTCAGTTGTGAGCTCAATTTAACTCCTTTTTACGTCTTTTAGCTTACAGTACTTGTTTGAGACCTCAGTGTCAAAAGTTCATGTTGTTCCAAGCCAGTGAACCAACTGCAAACAAGAATCCCTGAGTTGATCAGGAAGTTAGTCATCTCATGACTGAAAAACTTATTGACAATGTTTAAGGAGAAGAGAACATGAACTGTTATGGACCTTGGATACTAGGCGATACTGCGTCAAAATCCTGTCCTTTCCTGACAAAGTCAGTAGTAAATAGAACAGGTTTATATTTTTGTGTGTGTTGTCTCGGACACTGCTTCAGATCAAAGCGATAAAAGAAGAAGAAGAAAACGAGAAAATTTGAAAGAAATGGCCACGAACATTGAGTCAAGAGCCAACTGCTATACGCAGCACTAACGTTCAAAAATAGGCCTCAAGGACCCAGGAGTGCGTCAAACAGCTATGAAACCCTTTCTTTCAGTTAGCCTGCTTAACATTTTTAAGTTTCGATCTACTGAACAGTTACTTTGCGTCGTCGTCAAGCCTAGTATGGTGGAATCGCAGTTGTGTAGTTTCGTGATGTGCTATATAGATTGCCAATGTGCAGGGTGAAACGTTTTCGTCATAAAAGAAAAATGATTTGTCCAGGCTGCCAGAGAAACTGGTGTCGCAACATTTTCAGAATTCTGTAGACTCACATCAAAATACAGTAAAAAAAGACTTAACCATGCTGAGTTATTTTTCCTGCGGTGAAGGAGGAAACCGCAGTGCCCGTGAGAATTTTTTTTTGAAAAGTATGTTGTAAGCTATGAACAGATCGATCTTTGCAATTGCATGAAACTGAAAATAACCGTACATACTATATCGATATAAAGATAGTAAGGTTAGAAAGAAGGTGAAACGAGAAGAGACAGTCGTTCCTAAAGGGCGTTAAAACTGAGATGCTGTACCTGCGAGTTTCCCTTTAGACTCAGACTTAGTTCATTCTTCACACGAATGGCGGACGATCAAGCTGTCACAATTCTCCTTTTAAGAAAAGACTGTGTATGCTTTCAAATTATCCTTGGAAGGAATGTCGAAAAATTATCCTGAAGTCAAGGATTAAGAGCACTATATCATGTATATGTCTAATGTTTTACTAACCTGTATATATACCTAAATTCAGTGAAATCCGGCGAACGTCTAGAGCAATCAAATTTGGTCAGCCTTAGGTTTTTGCGAGCAGCGTTTCGAGGTGTACTGCCAGTTGATCACCTCTCCTTTTGTCGAGGTGCAGCAAATGTCAGAGAGGTATTTGCAGAATTCGTTACATCAACATACTGAAAGTCAAAACAGCATATATTTTATCAATGATCCCAAAGGAACTCAAGAGACCCTGACAGCTGAAAAATTCTTAAGTGAGGGTGCTCTTCAGACGAAAAGGCGCTAAAGAAGTCATAAACGAATCGCAAGGTGTTGCGAAAGTCTTCACACTTAAACTTAAAAACTACTACTTAGGGCATAGATCAAGACAGCTAGCGTTGTATAGAGAATAATACATAAGCTATCGCTATAGCGTCCATATTTTTGCTTTTGGAACTGTACCAACCTCATAAAGCTTACCCTAAAATTGTCTTCAAACAGGCCAATTTGCCTGAAATTGGCAGCTTTCTTCGCGGTAAATGTCAAATATAGGATGTGTTATAAGAGTTTTTCAGTGTAACAAATATGGCCTTTGTTTCTCAGAGGATTAAAAATCGCTGATACTATATCAGCAAACAGTGACTTCCTGTGCTCAAAAACGTCAAAACAACATCTCTTTTATGGCAGAATTTCAAAAATTCAAGACACGGTATCACACCGATGACCTCAAACAAGTTATTATTAGTATATTTATCCATTTTATTATTTCTCAATCTAATATCAATGATATACACAGCAGGTTATGGTGAGAATTGACCAAAAACTAGTTTATATTTTTTTCCCTCGAGAATTAAAGGATTCCTCCATCTATACCAGAACATGACAAGAACATTTATGAACACCAGAGGGATAAAGACTATAGTAGGGTAAATATAATTAATCAGTATTTTTCACCCAGTCTTGCAGTTCCAGCGGGCTGTCACTGGGTTACAGTAACGTTGGCCAAAAACACGACGGAGCGGGATGGATTGATTGAGGTTGCATGGTTAGATCTAGGACCTACTGTAACATTCAAAATTGAAAACGACGAAATCTTGAATCAGTAGTGTTTTCAAGATGTACATGCTCATGTCCACGTTTTTAAAATCATTGTTCGAAGAACTCCAAAATCAATATTGACGTTCACAATTCAGGCCGATTGAGCTGAGAGATATCAGAGTAGTCTAGTGACATGAGTCAGCATAACCATCCAACGTGACCGGTAATCTCTTGCCGGTAACATTATTATTGGCATTATACATTGAAACCTCTTATACCGTGATTGTGATCGAAAAATCATCGTTTCTATTTAGATGAACTACACTTCTATTCAATGAAAATTTTCACGATGTTTTCGTATTCTCGTTTTATTGTATTTTATTTTTGGTTTTACGAAAAGGTTCACGGTAAATTCTCAACTGTGATTCTTTAATCTTTTCCTTGAGGACGTCCAATGGTTGCCCTGTGGCATGTCCGGTTTCCGCTTGAGGTTAACCACTGTATTCGTCGAATCCCGTGCTCTAAAAATGGACGTGACCGATTTAGGGCGCTATTTTGCTTTGTAATCGGCACGGATGTCCGTGCGCGAGTCAAGCCGGATACACTTGTCTGAGATCAAGAGCTAGTTAAATTGTATAATGTTTTGAATAATCTGGCCATTTTGCCGGTGAAATATCATCTGACACGCAAAGCGTTCAAAAAGCATTGTTTTCTGGTATTGATACAGATTAAACTGATTAAAGAATATTCAACTGATGGTGGGATGCAGGATGTTGCCATGCGCACGAACTGGTCTGTGGGTTGTTGTCTTCACTATGTGTGTATGCCATGTGCGCACCCTTGTTGCATTCGATTCGCTATGTTTGATTAAACCGTACCAAATTGTGTTTGTGATTTGAGCAAGTTTATACCGTGAGAACATTAGTTCAGGCTTCTCGCCGTATTGAAATGTACGAGTAACGGAGCATGCGGCAGAAGCCTTATAATTGAACGCTAAATGATAAATTTTATTTATTTTTTAAGTTTTAGCTTACAATGCCATATGAATTTAATTGTAGGCATAGGAAGTCCAACAATTGTGGTTTGAGGAACACATGCAACTCGACAAGAGACAGGAACCCAGCTAGGGAAGTTTGGATGATTGGTGATGGCGGGACACTCTTGAATACCTCCTTATGTCTCAGGTGTTATGTCTGGTCTAAAATCATAAAGAGAGCTAGTCTGTAGGCTTTTTCTTGTCTAAAAACGATCAATGGCTCGCTTTTAAAAATAACGTACTCTAAACCTGCTGCAGTGTTCAAGGTAAAACCGTCTTGTGCCACGCCTTAACCGGTTAAGAAGCGTCGCAAACAGAGAAAGAGACCAATTTTGAGACTAATGAGAAGGATATCCATTGTAAAACACGCGATCCAACAATTAATTAACATTATAACAACAACTAATGATCATTCTGGAATCATACGACACGGTTTCGCTTCCCTAGTGATGACTGTGCAAAGTGTTTTCGCGATGTACAAAATCGACCTTTTTATGGAAAGAAACCAGAAAATAGAAGAGTTTGCTAGTAAGAGGTAATAATAATACATAAAAGAAAATTATCGCGGAATACAACCGACGAACATGAAAAATTTAGCCTTAATTTTTCAACACGCGTAAACCGTGACCGAAACCACCACCGGCTAAGTCCGGGGAGCGGCGATACATCCAGAAAATTCGAATTGGAGTGTAGGACGCGATTCTTGCAATTATTGACGTCGACTCTCCAGTTTCATGAGAGAATATGCAAATTGATGACCAAAGCACAGAAAAAATGCCCTACTTTTAAACAAAATGGTTAAAACCTTTCCCAGATTCACACCCAAATAGTTAAAAAAACGAGCAAGTAATTCGATGCGTTTCTTGTCTACTGTTGCTAGGACTGATTTTCGCGGTTCTCGCTCACTCGACTAGCCCAGCCTTCCCTGCGACAAACACTAGAACTTACACGTAATTCAGTTGGACCAGGAATAACCGGTTTTAATCTGTTAAGGGCGTTTTTCGGGAAGCTTCATGAGCTATGCCATTTCAGTGTTTTGGTTATAAAGTTATAAGTTATGCTATTTTATGTAAATGAAGTGTGTGCACCGTGTGCCGGAACGATATTCTTTTTAGTTTTTCTAAGTAAACCTTTTCTGTTTAAGAATCTTTTCAGCACTATAGTTGAAAAGAAAGATCTTAATTACAGACCGTTCCAACATACACATTTCGCCTTTCGGGGAGACCGCGCGCGACCGCGCGAGGAGGGAGCTTTGTTACAATATAGTAAATGGATGGGATTTTGGCGGCCGATTGAACCACATTACCACCGCGCCTATTGAATTTGCCGCAATTTGTTGCATTGGGTCATGTCATGCCACATGTGATGATCTTGTACTTAGTTTACAATATGTACTTAGTTTATAATACACTCTTTTTTTTAATAAGAACAAACTTAATAAGAACATTGACGTTGAAATCGCTCGAAAAATAAGAACAATTTAAGAACAATCTGAGGCTGAAATTTTTTTCACCAAACAAACAGACCGCGACGACAGTGTGAAGCCAACGTTTCTTTTCAAAATTCAGGGTCTTTACTATACAGTCTTCCAGATATATTCATCACTCTTAAACTTCATTATCACACTTTTCGTGTGTAAACAGTAACAGATTACATGTATGAGTATAAACACTGAACACTACATGTACTGATAAGTACAGGTTCTTTGTCCATCACTGTATGATGCATGTGAAAGGTATGGTTTAGGTACCCTGCAGGTCAGGGTCCCTACAGTGAAGTACTGTACGGTACGGTATAACCACATTTGGAGCCATTAGAGAACACAGAATTTTAAGAACAAAATAGGAACATTTTGAGGCTGAAATGGCCGAGAAAATAAGAACATTGAGCCTGAGCTAAATTTTACTGGTTCTTAATAAAAAAAAAAGAGTGTAGGTGAAATTTTGTACTTTTAGATGTACCATATTATTAATCATGTAGTCAGTTATAATATGTACTTAGTTTATAATATGCACTTAGCTTTTTATAGTTTTAGCCCAACGATAGTATTAACCTTGTATTATTAGTTGTGGTCTCTTCTTATGCCTGTACAAACACGCCCTCCATGGAAACTAGCCGAGTGTTGTTGGGGCTAGCGTGTTTTTGATTTAAATAAAGTATTGCTGGTTTTCACATGACGTCACTAAATTTCAAACTTCAGAAATATTGATCCTCCTGAAATTTTACTTTCATGCTGTATAAGAGCAGCTAAAAACTAATGTTCATACATATTTTCACTCCGAATGGGTTCTTGGTTTAGTGATAGACTATGCTTGAATTTCTAAGCTTTTGCGTGACGTGACATTTACATGACGGGCGAGAGAGCTGTTATGTTGGTTTAAAAAGTGACTTATCTCGGGGAATTCGGCTATCTGAACAGTTGTTGTGTTAGAATAAAGTACTATTGTTACGTTTTGAGTTATTCGAGAGATAAATTCACTCTTTCGCAGCAAAACTCAGTGACAGATGTTTCTGCTGGTTTCCGGCCGCCATGTTGGTGCCCATGTACATGGGCACCAGCATGGCGTCTCCATACAAATCTCTATAAATTTGGGGAAAACGTTTCTTCGCATATCTTCCATGACAAAAATTGCTGTGACCTGAATCTTGGCGAGATTCTTTGCATATGTACCTTCTTTCTATTTCCAGATTCTGGACTTAATCTATTGAACGGTTTTTGATTTTTTATTTTGATCTATTTTGAATGGCGTGACACTGAAAACCAGCAATACCTACCTACTTACCTACCATTTGAACCAAAAGTACATTAAACGAGAATCACTCCGAGGTAATTATCTAAATTGGTCTATAACTTCCACAAACTGGCATAAATTCAAACTTCAGGAAAACTTGAACAAAATATACAATTTTACGTCGAAAATCAAACGAAGCCGTCTAATTTTGCTGGAAAATAATTCATTTATTGCCATATTTTCTGATAATTTGTATTTTGCAGTCTGTTTATTTCCATTCGAGTGAACTACCCGGTTTGCCGCAAGCTAAGATGGCGAAGCAATGAGGTTTGCCAAGCAATGGATTGCTATCCCCCGGGGGGGGGGGTACTCCCTTGTAAGGGCTTAATGGGGGGACGTGCGGCCAGCCAGGGTATGTTTTTCGGGCTTTTGGTCTTAAACAGGGTATCGAATTTGTCATTTTTTGTCTTAATCAGGGTATCGATTTATCAATTTGTCTTAAATGGGATATCTTTTCTTGGACGATAAACAGCAAAATTTTTACAAGCTCTTGTAACTTAACATCGACTTCCGCATTGATACCAGGCACATTAAATTTCCATTGATTACACAACAAGAAAGCCTTACAATTTGTAACCGCAACTTTTCATCTATGTCTTAAACAGGCTATTAAAAATCGGAATTCTGTCTTAAACAGGGTAAGAAAATCGGCGATATTTGCCTTGAACTGAGTCAGGGTATGAGGGGCCGGGGCCGCACCTCCCCACCCAGGGATATATCGAGTCCCCCCCCCCCCCCCGGTCGCTATCGATAGGATAGGATAACTTTATTTAGACAGAGTAAACTCATCAGTCACAACTATAAAATCAGCTAAGTGCATATTATAAACTAAGTACATATTATAACTGACTACATGATTAATAATATGGTACATCTAAAAGTACAAAATTTCACCTACACTCTTTTTTTTTATTAAGAACCAGTAAAATTTAGCTCAGGCTCAATGTTCTTATTTTCTCGGCCATTTCAGCCTCAAAATGTTCCTATTTTGTTCTTAAAATTCTGTGTTCTCTAATGGCTCCAAATGTGGTTATACCGTACCGTACAGTACTTCACTGTAGGGACCCTGACCTGCAGGGTACCTAAACCATACCTTTCACATGCATCATACAGTGATGGACAAAGAACCTGTACTTATCAGTACATGTAGTGTTCAGTGTTTATACTCATACATGTAATCTGTTACTGTTTACACACGAAAAGTGTGATAATGAAGTTTAAGAGTGATGAATATATCTGGAAGACTGTATAGTAAAGACCCTGAATTTTGAAAAGAAACGTTGGCTTCACACTGTCGTCGCGGTCTGTTTGTTTGGTGAAAAAAATTTCAGCCTCAGATTGTTCTTAAATTGTTCTTATTTTTCGAGCGATTTCAGCCTCAATGTTCTTATTAAGTTTGTTCTTATTAAAAAAAAGAGTGTATTATAAACTAAGTACATATTGTAAACTAAGTACAAGATCATCACATGTGGCATGACATGACCCAATGCAACAAATTGCGGCAAATTCAATAGGCGCGGTGGTAATGTGGTTCAATCGGCGCCAAAATCCCATCCATTTACTATATTGTAACAAAGCTCCCTCCTCGCGCGGTCGCGCGCGGTCTCCCCGAAAGGCGAAATGTGTATGTTGGAACGGTCTGTAATTAAGATCTTTCTTTTCAACTATAGTGCTGAAAAGATTCTTAAACAGAAAAGGTTTACTTAGAAAAACTAAAAAGAATATCGTTCCGGCACACGGTGCACACACTTCATTTACATAAAATAGCATAACTTATAACTTTATAACCAAAAACACTGAAATGGCATAGCTCATGAAGCTTCCCGAAAAACGCCCTTAACAGATTAAAACCGGTTATTCCTGGTCCAACTGAATTACGTGTAAGTTCTAGTGTTTGTCGCACGGGAAGGCTGGGCTAGTCGAGTGAGCGAGAACCGCGAAAAATCAGTCCTAGCAACAGTAGACAAGAAACGCATCGAATTACTTGCTCGTTTTTTTAACTATTTGGGTGTGAATCTGGGAAAGGTTTTAACCATTTTGTTTAAAAGTAGGGCATTTTTTCTGTGCTTTGGTCATCAATTTGCATATTCTCTCATGAAACTGGAGAGTCGACGTCAATAATTGCAAGAATCGCGTCCTACACTCCAATTCGAATTTTCTGGATGTATCGCCGCTCCCCCGGACTTAGCCGGTGGTGGTTTCGGTCACGGTTTACGCGTTGTTGAAAAATTAAGGCTAAATTTTTCATGTTCGTCGGTTGTATTCCGCGATAATTTTCTTTTATGTATTATTATTACCTCTTACTAGCAAACTCTTCTATTTTCTGGTTTCTTTCCATAAAAAGGTCGATTTTGTACATCGCGAAAACACTTTGCACAGTCATCACTAGGGAAGCGAAACCGTGTCGTATGATTCCAGAATGATCATTAGTTGTTGTTATAATGTTAATTAATTGTTGGATCGCGTGTTTTACAATGGATATCCTTCTCATTAGTCTCAAAATTGGTCTCTTTCTCTGTTTGCGACGCTTCTTAACCGGTTAAGGCGTGGCACAAGACGGTTTTACCTTGAACACTGCAGCAGGTTTAGAGTACGTATTTTTAAAAGCGAGCCCATTGATCGTTTTTTAGACAAGAAAAAGCCTACAGACTAGCTCTCTTTATGATTTTAGACCAGACATAACACCTTGAGACATAAGGAGGTATTCAAGAGTGTCCCGCCATCACCAATCATCCAAACTTCCCTAGCTGGGTTCCTGTCTCTTGTCGAGTTGCATGTGTTCCTCAAACCACAATTGTTGGACTTCCTATGCCTACAATTAAATTCATATGGCATTGTAAGCTAAAACTTAAAAAATAAATAAAATTTATCATTTAGCGTTCAATTATAAGGCTTCTGCCGCATGCTCCGTTACTCGTACATTTCAATACGGCGAGAAGCCTGAACTAATGTTCTCACGGTATAAACTTGCTCAAATCACAAACACAATTTGGTACGGTTAATCAAACATAGCGAATCGAATGCAACAAGGGTGCGCACATGGCATACACACATAGTGAAGACAACAACCCACAGACCAGTTCGTGCGCATGGCAACATCCTGCATCCCACCATCAGTTGAATATTCTTTAATCAGTTTAATCTGTATCAATACCAGAAAACAATGCTTTTTGAACGCTTTGCGTGTCAGATGATATTTCACCGGCAAAATGGCCAGATATTCAAAACATTATACAATTTAACAGCTCTTGATCTCAGACAGTGTATCCGGCTTGACTCGCGCACGGACATCCGTGCCGATTACAAAGCAAAATAGCGCCCTAAATCGGTCACGTCCATTTTTAGAGCACGGGATTCGACGAATACAGTGGTTAACCTCAAGCGGAAACCGGACATGCCACAGGGCAACCATTGGACGTCCTCAAGGAAAAGATTAAAGAATCACAGTTGAGAATTACCGTGAAACCTTTCGTAAAACCAAAATAAAATACAATAAAACGAGAATCCGGAAAAACATCGTGAAAATTTGTCATTGAATAGAAGTGTAGTTCATCTAAATAGAAACGATGATTTTTCGATCACAATCACGGTATAAGAGGTTTCAATGTATAATGCCAATAATAATGTTACCGGCAAGAGATTACCGGTCACGTTGGATGGTTATGCTGACTCATGTCACTAGACTACTCTGATATCTCTCAGCTCAATCGGCCTGAATTGTGAAACGTCAATATTGATTTTGGAGTTCTTCGAACAATGATTTTAAAAACGTGGACATGAGCATGTACATCTTGAAAACACTACTGATTCAAGATTTCGTCGTTTTCAATTTTGAATGTTACAGTAGGTCCTAGATCTAACCCATGCAACCTCAATCAATCCATCCCGCTCCGTCGTGTTTTTGGCCAACGTTACTGTAACCCAGTGACAGCCCGCTGGAACTGCAAGACTGGGTGAAAAATACTGATTAATTATATTTACCCTACTATAGTCTTTATCCTCTGGTGTTCATAAATGTTCTTGTCATGTCTGGTATAGATGGAGGAATCCTTTAATTCTCGAGGGAAAAAAATATAAACTAGTTTTGGTCAATTCTCACCATAACCTGCTGTGTATATTCATTGATATTAGATTGAGAAATAATAAAATGGATAAATATACTAATAATAACTTGTTTGAGGTCATCGGTGTGATACCGTGTCTTGAATTTTTGAAATTCTGCCATAAAAGAGATGTTGTTTTGACGTTTTGAGCACAGGAAGTCACTGTTTGCTGATATAGTATCAGCGATTTTTAATCCTCTGAGAAACAAAGGCCATATTTGTTACACTGAAAAACTCTTATAACACATCCTATATTTGACATTTACCGCGAAGAAAGCTGCCAATTTCAGGCAAAATTGGCCTGTTTGAAGACAATTTTAGGGTAAGCTTTATGAGGTTGGTACAGTTCCAAAAGCAAAAATATGGACGCTATAGCGATAGCTTATGTATTATTCTCTATACAACGCTAGCTGTCTTGATCTATGCCCTAAGTAGTAGTTTTTAAGTTTAAGTGTGAAGACTTTCGCAACACCTTGCGATTCGTTTATGACTTCTTTAGCGCCTTTTCGTCTGAAGAGCACCCTCCACTTAAGAATTTTTTTCAGTTGTCAGGGTCTCTTGAGTTCCTTTGGGATCATTGATAAAATATATGCTGTTTTGACTTTCAGTATGTTGATGTAACGAATTCTGCAAATACCTCTCTGACATTTTGCTGCACACTCCCCCCCCCCTCCGGGGGGGGAGTGTGCAGCAAAATGTCAGAGAGGGTATTTTTGGCAGAATTCGTTGACGTCCCCAAAACATACTGAAAGTCAAACAGCA